>JAFMOC010000054.1:1320000-1573017 GCA_019802505.1 Corydoras sp. C115 | reverse complement strand
CGTTTTTAACCCAAAAATGACGTCTTAATATAGCCTTACGTTTTTTTTTTACCCAAAAATGACGTCTTACTATAGCCTTACGTTTTTTTTTTACCCAAAAATGACGTCTTACTATAGCCTTACGTTTTTTTTTTTTACCCAAAAATGACGTCTTACTATAGCCTTACGTTTTTTACCCAAAAATGATGTCTTACTATAGCCTTACGTTTTTTACCCAAAAATGACGTCTTACTATAGCCTTACGTTTTTTACCCAAAAATGACGTCTTACTATAGCCTTACGTTTGTTTTTTACCCAAAAATTACGTCTTACTATAGCCTTACGTTTTTACTCAAAAATGACGCCTTACGTTTTTTTTTTTTCCCCAAAAATGGCGTCTTACTATAGCCTTACATTTTTTTTTTTACCCAAAAATGACGTCTTACTATAGCCTTACGTTTTTTTTTTTTTTTTTCCCAAAAATCACGTCTTACTATAGCCTTACGTTTTTTTTTACCCAAAAATGACGTCTTACTATAGCCTTACGTTTTTTACATATAAATAGAAGTTCTTATTACAAGCATTAAGTAAAGACTGCATTAATATTAGCACATAATGACTTATTAAAGGTTAGAGACTTTAAGTAAGAGTGAATTCATCCTGTATTACAGTAAGAAAGTCTGAAAATCCAAAGAAGTAATCCAAAGAATACTAAGGTTATGAAAGTTTACAATACATTATGTCACTTTGTGTTATTAATCCCTTTTTTGTATTGTTATAACACTTTATGGCTGTGATTATAAACAGTTATGTCATCTTGGAACATGTCTGTGTCATCAGGAAAGTACAGAATCATTCATGCAATAACCTGGTGGTTCAGTACATTCAGGTCAGCTGACCTCATTCTTTGGACACATAGTGTTGCTGAACTCAGATCAGAGATACATCCAGGTGGTGACCTTTCTCAACCGGACTGTGTAGTAAGTGCTCTGATCGTAAAAAGAAATATTGGGCAGTAAATCCAACAACCAAAAAAAGGTCAGACAAAAGCAATCTAACAGAGAGGTCTTTCAATGACGGGATAACTCTCACATACGCCAGCTTTATGCATTCACCCGACACTATTCAGCACATGCTACAGTACAAATGGAGAAGATTCAGGAAGACCCATTCAGAAAAACACCAGCATTACTTAACGTTTTAGCTACAAAGATTTTGATGATGGTAGGAAGGGCAACAAGCACAACGGCTATGAAATACTGAGCCTTCTGGGAAAATGGTTTTACATAAATGCGAAATATATATATTATAGTGTATGATTACATTTTTGAGAACTCAAAATTCCATGTTATTCATTATCTGAGATATAGAACACTGACTGACAGGGTGGGGGTGGTCCAGTTAACCAGACATGGAAACTTTAAATCTCACTGCCATCACGAAAAGTACCAAGTTTAAGGCATTAAATTAAGGCTTACAAACGCTCATGGCTTTCGTTTCTGTGCAGACTTTGTTAACTATGTTAAAAGTCAAAACACCTCAGCGTTTACATTCGGTTCTCTTTCTGCATAAAAACACAGATGAGGACAACAGAATGTTAGAGAAAAAGCTGTTCAGGTGACGCAGCAGTCAGACTGTACCATAACCATCAGCGGGAGGTTTTAATCTCAAGCAGGATGCATGAAATGAAGCAGCAATAAACCGAGTATAAATCTCTCCAACTATTTCCCATCTCTCTTTTATTCCTCTCCGTGACTCGATGTCATGTGCAATCCTATGCCTGGCCTCTAAATCTCTCATTGCTCTCTCAGCCTGTAAATCTCGCCGTCCCTCTGCGTCCTCCTCGAGGCTCGGAGTTCATGCTCTGGCAGTGCTTAGAAGACATTTCCCTTGAAGCAAGTCCAGTGTGCAGTCACAGATCTATTTCGAAATTAAAGCTTTCTGAGACTTTGAGACCTCTGTCTCCTTTCCAACAGCAACAGAAGCATGACTGATGGACAGACTCTGACTGACAGAGGAAACAACGCAGAATATGCTCTTCACCACAAACTCAAAAACAAGACCGACACGAGAACGAAGCACAGCACAGAGTACACACTGCACCAGAGACCAACTGTAAGGTTTTGGAAATTAAAAGCCATTGTATTAAATCGATATCTCATCACACACTAAGTGTCAACATTCTCAGAGAAAGAAAGTAAATCACCAACGTGCTGAACAACAGAGCAAATGGGAGTTGAATAGTCTGTCTAAAACTTGGGCGGGGGGGACAAATTACTTGATGACTTACACTAAAGCCACAGAGTCACTACACAGAGTACATATTTAGATTTTCTATATGGTGTTTTCACTAAGACCCCAAAACCTCCCCCATCTGGCTCTAATTTCATATATAGATGGACTTTGTAGTTGTAAAATTACAGACTGCAGTCCATCTGTCTTCTTTTTTGTTCGTCCCCTGTTGGTTCTCTGTTCTCTGTTGGTCAGGAGCATCACAGAACAGAAATCATTTGGGTGGTGGATTGTTTATTGTCAGTTCTGCAGTGACACTGATGTGCTGAGGGGGTTTTAATGCAGCAGTGCTGCTGTAGTTTCATTTAAACACCTCAGTGACACTGCTGACCATTAGAGAACAGAGTATGGGTCCTGACCATTAGAGAACAGAGTAAAGGGTATGTACAAAGTATGTACCATAGAACAAAAACAGATTGACTACAGTGTGAAATTGTAGAACCACAAAGTCCATCTTTACAGGAAAGTGAAACTGAGAACACAGAGAATAAATGGAGCAAGACAGAACGCACTGTACTGGAGAAAACGGGAGCTCTGAGAGATTTAGGAGAACATGCAAACTTCACACTGAGAGGGTGAGCATGCTAACCAACATACACATGTGCATAGATTAAAGTGCTTTTGCAGTTCTACTGTACTGATACAGGTGCCGGTGCAGCAGGACCAGATGTGCTTCATATCCTCACTAGCAGCAGATATGTGCTGAGACTCAAACATCCAGTTTACCTAAAAACCCGAAAAAACTGCAAGCCATTGTTCCAAACGTCCCTAAATAATCAAATCCCATCATTCAAACGAATAAACAAAGTGCTTGAAACAAATGACACACATAACGAGTCTGATATGACACTCCTCCTGTGTTCAGATGCATATTAACATTATTTTTGGTGCATTATGGCGATCAACAGTAACTCAGCCGCTAGATTCTGCATATAAATATCGATAGAATAAAATGAAAATGTTGCCTGTATTAAAAAACAAAATAAAAAAAAGAATAAAACACTCTGCAACCTAAAAAATGCCACAATGCCGCAACCATCCATCACTGTGTCGAACTGTCTGGGTGAGAAATGTACCCCGTTGCCAGAGCTACTGGGTGTGACGTGCCCTTTTCTCACGAGGTCAGACCCAGAATCATCTAGAGAAGCCCATCACTGTGTGCGGATGCGCGGGATTATGGGTGCATTATGGGAGTTTGGTATTTGTGAGTGCGGGTAACTCAACGCGCCAGGGTGGTGATGAGGCTGGCGCACATCTCGAAGAAGTCCATGGTGTGGCTGCCCTGGCGCGATGCCAGCAGGGGCGTGCTTCCAGGCAGCGAGCCCGGCAGGGAGCTGCTGAGCGGCGGCATGTCCAGGGCGATGGCTGCCGAATCGATACTGAGACGAGGCCGGAGAAGACCGGCGGCAGAGCCCGAGCGCTGCGGTGTGGACGAGCCCGATTTCTGCTCGATGAGGTCATCTGAGAAAACAAACTGTTTTTTTATTTTGAATTTGGAGCTGGACAAAATCTACCATGAATTCTATTAAATATTGACCAATAATAAGCAGTGTCTAATTTTGTGGCCAATAAACTGATGATAAATCCTTACAACAATTCCGCAGTGTACACGGCTCCTTAATATTACATTTATAAAGATGAAACATTAATAACTACAAATAACTCCAAATAAATAATAAAAAACAATCATTCATATTTAGGGGTGAGCTGCAATATTCGCTGATTCGACGATTCAATTCGGAGAACCGTAGTCGACTATGAACCTCATAGTCGAATGTACCATTTTGACCACATGGGGGAGCCCATGGCTGCTGCCAAGCATTAGTTTTTACATGAAATGTCTTTGTTTTCGTTATATATATAGCCTTTTGTCAAATAAAATCATCCTAATTTCTGTTAATATTTTTTTAAATGATGTGTGCGCTTTAACCCATTTACGGTGCTCTAGAAAAACAAGTAAAATATTAAAAAAAAATTATTTTTTAAAAACCACGCTTATAGCGCCATCTTGTGGTGAAATTTTAGCTGATTCAACTATCAGTCGACTATAGGGAAAATCTGACGAATCAGATTCGACTATGAAAATCCTTAGTTGAAGACAGCCCAATTCATATTAATACAAACCTCATCACATTATCTGCCACTTAATCCTATACTACAGACTAGGGTCATTAAGGTTCCGTGATGTAATCTATCAGTTTATTTTTAATAAAACATCTGGAAAAGAGTGTATTAAATATGTGTGTTAGTCAATAATGTCACGGCTGGACCAACAGCTCAGCCAATCAGATTTAAGGACTGGAACTACCCGTTTTATAATCCTAGGTCAGGATATCTAAGTGAACACTCACCATCAATGCTCTTAAAGTCCAGTAGGTAGCTCCGGTTGTCCACCTGATAGAGCTGCAGGCTCATTTTCACAAAGTTTCCAGTGACTGGGTTCTTTCGACGCACTCTCAGATGATAGGGGTTAACCACCTTAAGAAAAAGCACGGAATGTGTTGCTAAATTTCCCTGAACATTCTCACCACCATCATGCCAGATTCTTTGATGCTCACCTTCCAATCATATTCCAGTTGTTTCATGGCGCGATAAACCTCAGCCATGATGTCATAGGGCCTGCTTTGGCTGCGGATTCCCAGGTGCCACTTGGCCTTTTTAACAGCCAGAGGTTTGGGCTTGGTTGTGTTCAGTGCGTCTAGAGGGCAGCGTGCTTTGGGGCTATCTGCCAGGAGTGGGGGCATCCTCTCAGGGTGTGGCTTGATGCCTTCTTCAATGAAAGAACCTGCGGGTGGGCTGGAGGCCAGATAAAACTCGCTGGCCTGATTCATGATGCGCCGATTGTCGATGATCAGGTGGTAGGCGACGGCCAGCTGGTCCTGCGGGTCGCCGCTGTACAGGCTGCCGAGAACCTCGGCTTCGGCACACTCGAACTTCTCGCACACATCGCGCACGGCCTCGTCATCCACCGCCGCACTGTCGTACGATGCGTCCTCGGGGAACAGGTAGCTGGGGAGGTCCTGCTTAAACCACTCATCTTCTCTAAAAGCGAAAGAGGGCAAGTGTACCTGAAATGTACCTGAACACTAAAAATTCTATAATATGCACCTTATTAACCATGCCATGCTTTTGCCCCTTTGATTGCAACCGGAGATAAACCCTGCATCTCACCTGATGTCTTTGATTGTGGCTCTCTTCAGAGGGTCCACCTGAAGCATGAACATCAGCAGGCTGGCCACAGAGCGGTTCAGGTACTCGGGTATATAAAATACTCCTCCCCGGATCTTCTTGAACAGCGTGGGGACATGTTCGTCATCAAACGGCAGAGTGCCACATAGCAGAGCGTACAGTATCACCCCACAGCTCCAGATGTCCACCTCCGGTCCTGCGTACAGTCTTTACATACATTACATACGCATTAGTTATTATCTTATCCCATTATCTTATCCCAGCCAATCACCTTCAATTCCTGCAACCCTAGCCCTTAGTTTAGGATTAAGCGGAGAACAATGAGATGAGATGAGATAATTTAAAGAGATCATTTAAGATCAATTAATGAGATCATTTAAATCCTGCAAATCCTTAATAAAACAAAGACATTACCTTCCGGAGATGACCTCTGGAGCAGCGTAGTTTGGTGATCCACAGCTGGTTCTTAAAAACTCCCCGTCTGACATCATGTTTGACAGACCTGAAACCAAACGCAACATAATTACCTTAAAAATCTAATATTAATCGATTCCTTCCACTAATTAACCGTCCCAATGATCTGTATCATGAGACAGTGATAAAGTGGTGCATGTCTTTTGTGCTTTTCAAACTGCACATGTATTTTCTCCGTCGTTATGATAACTAAGACACACTGACACACCCTAAAATTAATCTGTGTGGTGCACAGTTTGCTAATTTTCTAAAATACAGCACCCTTCGTACCAAAGTCAGCAATTTTGGCGTTCATGTTGCCATCCAGCAGTACGTTCTCTGGTTTCAGGTCTCTGTGAACCACCATGTGTCTATGACAGTAGTCCACCGCAGAGATGATCTGCTGGAACAAGCGGCGTGCCTCGTTGTCCTCCACCTTCACCGACAGAAAGAGAATGAGAGAAATAAAGAGAACAATTCAAGCAAACGTCACCGGATGATGATGTTAGTGTGGAAAATGCTGCGGTTAATCAACGCGAGATTACAAAGATATTAAATACACATATTAAAACTGGAGGAGCAGCTGCTTTATGTAATAACACACAATATCCGTAATCATCAATCACCTGCATCAATCAGGTACATACTCTTTATTAGAAAACCTCCCCCCACAGTCTATCTGCCCAGCGCCCAAAACTTTCTCCCCTGGATGGCCATGGGGACCCCCCCCCCCACACACACACACACACTGATACTGGTGGATGATTAAAAGGAAGATAATGAGATGAACAATAAAAAGGTTTTGCTCTTAAATAAGAGTGATGCAGGTTTACATTTCCGACAGGTGAAAATAAAATTTATCATCTTTCACACACAAACATATTTAAATGGCGATTTGATGGCACGGTTCTTCTGAGCCCCATGGTTCCGGCTGATTTTTATGAACGTTCCTGCATCCTGATTTTAACTGCGTGCAATAAACCTGCACTGAGATTCATCTTCAGTCAGACTGCCGCTCAGGCTCACGGCCTGCAGCATGCAAATCATCTTATTACACCGAACCACTAACGTTCTCTGTGGAACCTGTTTTTATACACAATTCTGTTTCACTGCTTCTGTTAAAATGATTCACTGTAACTGACAAACACGTCTGCAGTTTACTGTCCTCCCATTTTTCGCAAACATGTTTTCTCAGGAACGGCACAGCGGCTTAATGGTTAGCACCCAATCTGGGTGGAGTTTGCATGTTCTTCCTAGGTGGAGTCTTGATTGTTTCCTTTGGGTTTTCCAGTTTTCTCCCATAGTCCAAAAACATGGATTCAAGGTGAATTGGATGCTCAAAATTTTTCAAAGATCTGTGTGTGTGTCTGTATATACACACACATATATATACATATATACATATATATATATAGATAGATAGATAGATAGATAGATAGATAGATAGATAGATAGATAGATAGATAGATAGATAGATAGATAGATAGATAGATAGATAGATAGATAGATAGATAGATAGATAGATAGATAGATAGATAGATAGATATTCATTACAGATATAAAATTATTGGAAACTCACTCTTCCATGTTTACATATATAGTCAAAGAGCTCTCCGCCTGAAACGTACTCCATCACCATGAAGAAGTCTGTAGGAGTACTAATCACTTGATACCTGTAACACACACACACAAACATTAGAGTCTCCTGCTTAAGTGATGATTTATTGCTTTTTAAAGTAAGGGATGGTGTGGAGAGTGTAAGTCATTACTGCAAAATAATGATGAGAAAGTGAGCACATCACATCTCAGTATCTGAGTGCAAACATATTAGTTTATGTTTATAATATTATACATATTTAGTCCATCTGTGTTGTTTTGACTGGTCCTGTAAAAACTGCTGATTCTGTTCTGTCATTTCCAGTCTGTTTTTTCTTTTCTATTTCAATTATCAGAGTGAGCCTCAGTACTGAACAGCTCTGTCAGAGTAAATGGCATCGATGGCTGCTGCCGTATGCACACAGAGAGACCACCATGAGCCAAAGGTCAAACCGTATGTTTAATGGACATCATAGTGAATGAGATCTGACATGGGCCTTTTACACCGAGTTGCCCGGCAGCGGGTCATGTGACTCTGTACTCACTGTGATCGTCCCTCAGGCTTCTGCAAGCATGTGACTGATAACGTTATTGGAGGGACAGTGTGACAGATTGTCACCAAAATCATCCAGAGATGCAGAGTTAGTGGTAAAATAGGATCCATCAAGCAACTTTTAACACCTAATACACCCCCCCCTCTACAGAACTGGCATCAGCAATCCATCATGACTATCAGTACAGGAATGTTGTGCATCCATAAGTATGATTATATATTACAGTTTGTAAAACAGTGGAGTGGTGTTTAGTCTGTTCTACTCACAGCTTGATGATGTGTGGATGGCGGAACAGCTTAAGGTTCTGGATCTCTCTTTTGATTTTACCCACCACATCCAGACTGCGGATCTTCTGCCTGTTGAGGATTTTAACAGCAACCTTGTGGCCTGTTAGCTGATGCTCTCCAACTGTTGGTGGAAAACACACACACACACACACACACACACACTCAGCTGTAACATCACCACCAGCCGTGTGTTCAAACAGAGCTGATGAAAGAGCAGTTTGAATCCAAAGAAATCATAATGCCGCTCCATGGGAGTCCGACACCCCGCTTTTAAGCTTCTAACAAAACAGAGGGAAACAGAACCTCGTTGTTTCAGTGTTATGCTTTCAGCTCTGACTTTAAAAAAGAAAACATGGAGGGATATGACTTTAACCTGAACAAGCAAACATCTGATTTTTATCACTTATTGGCAACAGGATATTCCGTGTGTGTTTTAAACTTTAAAAATAACAAAGAACACATTTATATATTTTTTAAAAATGTGACTGATAACCAGCTTTAAGCTTCAATATCACTGTCCTCGTTTCACAGCACTGCACTGAAAATCTTTTAAAATTAAACCTAGAAAGTATATGGACAAAAAGATTGGACACACCCCCCTTCTCACTCCATTATCTATTTCTTCCACTTACGGACTTTGTAGTTTTAAAATTACAGACTGTAGTCCTTCTATTTTCTTGTTTTTGTTAGTCTCATGTTGAATCTCTGTTCTCTATTGGTCAGGACCATTACAGAACAGGTCTGATTTGGGTGGTGGATTTAAAACCTCAGTCCCACTGCTGCACTAAAACCCCCATCACCACCATCAACAGTGTGACTGCAAAACTGACCATAAACAATCCACCTCCCAAATGAGACCTAAACTATGCCTAACAACGAATGTGCATTAACACAGTACGAACGCAAGAGGGCGACTAAAGACTGCAAATCGAAGGGGAGGGTTTTTTCCACGGTGAGACTTCTCAGGTCTCAGTGGGTCGTTTGAGACGAACACGGTTCCTGTGCCTCAAGGTCACGCGATCGACAGAACATGACAGATCAAATGTCACGAGTGCTCAATAACAACAACATTCGGGCCTTTTCCCAGAACAGACAGTTACTCCCTGCTTCAGGTAGCATGTGTAGAATGTACAAGTTCATTCTTATAATTCTTATAAGTACAGATAATTCCCCCCCCCCCTGCTGAAAGGCACTAACGTCACACCGTGGAACCCGGGATTATCCGTTGATAATGACGTCACAGTCCCAGAATGACGTGCGTATTTTGGGTATCATGGCACACGGGGGCAGAAAGCGGATCCAGACCGACTTGTGTAAAAACGAGGGCACAGAAATTCGTCCTCGAACTAATGAAGCAGGACATTCTCACGTGCAAATGACATTTATTCTATGTAAGGTAAATAATAACAAGCCAGTGCCCCGCACGCGCAACTGCGACCACACGAGCGCGCTAACTAATTCTAGTAGGTTTATAATAAGAAGCCCGGTTTAAGGCGACGTTCCAAACGGCGGCAGTGGAAAGTCTTGTCGTGGATTCCTGAACAGTGTGCGTAAGATCCGCTGATCCCTGCGCGAGGCAGCGGCCAAACCGCGCTGCGCATTTTGCGTAAACTGACCAAGTTTGGCGCAAAATGTTCTGAACAAACAGCAGCGCGTTAAACCTCCACGACGCCACGCCACGCCACGCCACTCAACTCTTCACTTTGCCGAACGTGCCGACTCCCAGCGTGTCTCCCAGGATGTAGTGTCCTATCTTGACCCTGCCTTCGAGCTTCTGTTTCTCGGCCATCTTTCCCCCCGGCTCCGCGCGGCTGGCTCGGCTCGGCTCGGCTCGGCAGTCTGAGCGCACTGTGCTCGAGGGGGCGGGGCGGAGAGGGGCGTGGCCGCCCCCACGCGCACTCACACCCCCGGGGGGTCTTCAAGGCAACGCGCGCCGTTTTGCTGCGACTTTAGAAATCAGGGTCCGAGCTGAGATTTCCAGAGGGGGTTAAACACACGGGGGGGGGGAACCTGGTTAAACCGTCAGTTTAGGTTTCCATGATCAGTCACCTTACAGTAAACGTGGGCGTGGCTATTACCGTTACATTAGAGACACGTGACTGAGGGAGGGGGGTGAGGCAGGTGATTGTATTAACCAAACATCACATTTTCATTCATTCATTCATTATCTCCCGCTTTATCCTCTATTAGGGTCGCGGTGGGGTTCCCCATGCCCATCCAGGGGAGAACATTTCGGGCGCTGGGCAGATACACCCAGGACAGGGCGCCAATCCATCGCTGGGCACACACTCACACACTCAAACACACTCTATTTGGGGCAATTTAGAGAACTCAATTAACTTGATCCATGTTTTTGGACTGTGGGGGGAAACCGGAGAACCCGGAGGAAACCCACGCGAACACGGGGAGAACATGGAAACTCCACCCAGATGGGGATGAGAGGCGAACGTGCTGACCACTAAGCCACCGTGCCGTCATCATCATTTTTCATTTCATATTCTAAATCCCTTTTGCGCGCGTGTGTTTATTGTGCAGACAGCATCACTGGTTATTTCCTAACGGGATATGATATAATATCACAGTCATGCAGCATCAGTTAAAAGTTTGGACACACCCCCTTCTTGCCCTCTTGTCTATTTTCTCCACTTAGCATATAGATGGACTTTGTAGTTTTACAATTACAGACTGTAGTCCATCTGTGCTCTGTTGGTTCTGTGTTCTCTGTTGGTCAGGAGCATCACAGAACAGGTATCATTTGGGTGGTGGGTTGTTTATTGTCAGTTCTGCAGTGACACTGATGTGGTGAGGGGGTTTTAGTGCAGCGGTGACACTGCTGGGATAGGACCAAACAAATAATCCCAACTCTGTGGTGCTACTATTGGGGCCCTGACCATTAGAGAACAGAGTACAAGGTATGTACTCTAGCCGACGCACAGACGGAGGCGTGGCCAAACAATTGAGTGACACTGTGGATAGTAAGTTGATGTGATCTAACAGACAGGGAGGTGAAGGTACTAAAGTTCTTTTAATGAGGTTCACATATTTTTGTGCATACATTTTAACTTCTGATTTTAGGGCTAATTTGATTTTGTCATTAACATTCAGCTCAAAGTCAATCAGCCATTCCATTCTGATGCCATTTAGCCTGGAGCTGCAGCCAGGTAATGTTTTTTTTTTACCCTGGTGAGTTAAACTGCCTCCAAATGACTTATTTAATTTGGAAAATCGTGCCTGGAATTTCAGTTCGTGTGTTTTTCGGCATGAGTGAAATCCAAAACACGTGTTGGGGGCAAATATAATAATGTTGTTATATATCGACCTGAGCACAAGATGGCAGTAGTGTATTGTGTTGAAGAAGTGGTGCTATTCCCCCCCCTCCACCCGTCTTTATTGTGGTTTGAAAGTGTTGGTGTCTTTACTCAGTCTATTAATACATGCGGTATCTCATGTAGTATTGATACTTCACAGTTAGCTCAGGTTTTGTCCTATTTAGACCAAAACATGTGAGGCAGGTGAACTAGAGATGTTTGTACCTGCCTTACAGTCATTGAGCAGTGAGCATAAGAGCATAATAATAATAATAATAATAATAATAATAATAATAATAATAATAATAATTATTATTATTATTATTATTATTATTATTATTATTATTATCTTTTTTTGTTGTTGTTATTATTATTATTATTATTATTATTATTATTATTATTATCATCATCATTTTTGTTGTTATTATTATTAGTAGTAGTAGTTGCAGTATGTGGCAGAATGGTGGTGCAAATATATAGCAGCTTACAATAAAAGGTTTTAGATTGAATTGTCTCCGTTTGCCTGCATTGTTGACTGTTGACCTGTCTGGAGTTTCTTCCACTTTTTATTCTATGAAAACTGAAAGTCAAAATAAATAAATAACAACAACAACAACAACCATCATCATCATAGTGTTTTTAATGTTTATTTTAATATTTTATCACTGATGTTATTATTGCACAGTGACACATGTGGTTAGTCCTCTGGCCTCACAGCCGAATGCCAGACAGACAACAAGGTCCTTTCTGTAGAAAGTTTTGCATGTTCTCCCCGTATCTACATGGTTTCCCTCTCACTTCCAAATTAAATTAAAGTTTGCAAAATGCCTCATGGCGTGAATATGTTGTATGTATGTCTGACTTGTGATGGCTTGACCACTCCTAGGCTGCAGCCCTTCGGTGACACTAATTAGTATAAGTGTATAAAAAGTTTTTATTATTATTATTATTATTATTATTATTATTATTATTATTATTATTATTATTATAGAGATTATTGAATCTTGGATCTGATCCTCTGCTCTGCGTTATCAGACGTCTCCTCCTGCTCGTGGGTGCCGATCGTAGTGTGCCATCAGACTGAATGAACTTTGTTCTGCCCTGTTCACTTCTGCCCTGCTCGGTTCTGCCCTGCTCTGTCCTGCCCTGCTCTTTTCAGTTCTGCTCTTTGCCCCGGGGTTCCCTCGCGCGCTCTGTAGCATGCGGGGCAGTTGGGAGGAAGGGGGTCAGCTCTTCCCACTGAGCCCTAACAGCAACGCGCAGAAGGAAGGGGGAGGAGGAGGAGCACATCGAGCAAGGATTCTTAAAAGTGCAGCTCCGACTCCGGCACTTTTTAAAGCGCCGCTCGCCTGCAGTCTGTAAAGTCCGAGCAGAGAACCGCGAGGCGCAGATCTGCGGACGCTGCCCGACGCTGCCCGACGCTGCCCGACGCTGCACGACGTCTTCGGAAGCGGCCGTTTTTGCGCAGCAACTTTCAGAGACTTCTGGAATCTTGAACTCCAAGAATTCCACAATCCTGCAGACCTGTTGACACGACCTTCAGACTGATCCAGCGCTCTCTCTCTCTCCCCTCTCTCTCTCTCTTCGTCCTGACCGAGACTTCCCGACTGCGCAAAAGTTGTTGGATGCAAGCGTACATGTACGAAAAAGCGATGGCACCCGAAACGAGAAACGGCGGCACGTCGACGTTCAACAACAGCAGCAGCAGCGGCGGCAAGAACAAGAGGAAACTGCTGGTCGCGCTGGACGTCTTCTGTCTGTTCCTCGGTAAGTCGCAGCTGCACTGTCCAGCACTTATAACCCAACAGAGAGCTCTTCATTAAACACCTTAAACGGGTCCCAGTGAGCCTATCCCTGCATTTACAGCCTGTCCCCGATTCTGACACACTGTCTTTAGATATTGAAATGTGCGGCGGACGATCTTTTACACTTTTAACGCCTGACACTTGTGAAGTGGACAGATGAGAGTTGTTATCTCGTTAAGCAGATGTAAGAGACCGTTGTATTGCCTCTTATCTCAACAATAACTACAGACTGAACAATGCACCTTCCAACATTTATTAAACCTATGATTACATATCCATCCATCCATCCATTATGTTTGGTTCCCCATGTTCATCCAGGGGAGAAAGTTTCGGGCACTGGGCAGATACACCCAGGACAGGGTGCCAATCTATCACTGGGCATACACTCACTCACACATACACACTCTATATGGGGCAATTTGGAGAATTCAATTGACTTGATCCATGTTTTTGGACTGTGGGAGGAAACCGGAGAACCCGGAGGAAACCCACACGGACACGGGGAGAACATGGAAACTCCAGCCAGATGGGGATTCAAACCGGGAATCCCTAGTGCTGAGAGGAGAACATGCTAAACCACTAAGCCAGCGTGCCACCTGATTAAATATCAAAATATAAAAAAAGCCCTCAACTCTGCAGCTCTTTATAACTGCCCCATGCAGCTTATAACGACACTAATGCGACCTGACAGCAAGAATAGCACTCCAATAACTCGAGGAAAACATGCAGCGATTTGTGGGACTCTGTTGATGCATATTTGCATAATCTGGAATGATAATCCCAAATGCATGATGGCAAAGTTGAGGCGCACGGTGATTGCACTGTGCTGGAATCAGCTGTAGATGCAGATAGTGTTTTTTTATCCTCCCTTCCCTCCCTTTTCTCCAAAGAGAGAGAGAGACAGAGAGAGATTTGTTTATATGTGAGATATAATCTGATATTTCGCTCCATAGAAGCGCGTTTACGCTGCGCCCTGTTTACACAACAGAACAAAGCGTCCCCGCCGCCAGATCAGACCGCGCAGACGGGTTGTATCTCCATATCGAAGTACATTATAAAGTTCCATCTCCATCCCAGTGGATGCAACAATCCGAATGGGACGGGCGGGATGCGTCCCGATCTGGCAACCCGCGCTGTTCCCCTGCGCTTTTTTTGGAGAGTGTTGATGGCTTCAGTTCTCCTCGTTATTGTTCATGTCTGGAACCATGACACTGTGCACTCTGTACGCGTTCCCAACTGTCAGTCGGTGTGTTCGGGACCAGCTGCACATTCTTTCAAGGCCATGCAGAGTTGTGCGCTGCGCAAAAGAGCTGCGTTCTGCGTCACAGTGCGCGCTGACTGATCAGACTTCATTTTACAGGTCATTTAGGTACCAATCTGTTCCACATATCATTTTGAATCACTTTTTGGGTTATTACAATCACAGAACTCAGTTCACATTTTGTTCTCCCCCTTCACTTTGTTCTCTGAAGGTCTAGACTTCCATAGAACCACCACTAAGTGGGTAGTATTTGGGCAGGGGGTGATTCTTTGCCCTGTAGTGACATTGACATGATGCTGGTTTGTTGGTCTAAGTTGCACTGCTAAGAGCAGCTCAGACCCAGAGCATCTGGATGTTTGAAACTGCTGGGCGAGTAGAGGGTGTGGTTAGGGTGTTGGGCTATTAATCTGGTGGTTGTGGGTTCAAATCTCAAATCCACTGAAGTCACCAATGTGGGTCCCTAAGACCCTTAAACCTCATTGCTGTAAGTCGCTTTTTTTTTTTTTAAAAGCATCTGCGACATGACCTCATGTAAAAAAAAATAGCCTCATGGACAGCAAATAATTCACCATTCAAAAACTGAGGAGCAGTAGAACTACAAAGTGCAATTAAATGGCATGCGGAACCTAAATAGTCACTCAAATTAATATATAAATGGTTCAGCCTATATTTTATATATATATCTATATATAAATAATAATGCGACTCTCATTTTTAGTTTTTCAGAACAGTATATGTTCGAACCCGGTGTTTTACGTCTTTTCCGAATGTGACTGAGTTAAAGGATTAACAAAAGTTATCCCAACGGTACACATTCTTCCACCTTCTCCAACCTCCTCAAATCCCTTTCTTCAGCTGCCCTGTCTCTTTTCAAACCCCTATACCGCCTTATATCAGCTTTCTCCTAAAGCTGAGGGGTAGTCCCAGTGCCCCTTTGGCTTTTTGTTCATAGGAATGTGAAAAAGAAAGGATGAAATATGGGCCCTTGGGACCAGAGGCCGTGTTTTTTTAGATAGGAGCTTTAAATGCGGCAGAGTTGAAAAAGAGTGAATAATAAAGAGATTTTTTGACCACTTGTTGTCTTCAGGGGATGTGGGTGAAATAACAGCAGATTTTATAGCGCCTGCTTTACATGCTCGTTCATATAACGTCTTATATGTGGTTTGTGTTGACACGGCATAAACCACATGTGAAGCTAAATCCTCTACATGACAGACTTCCTTGCCCTGCTATGGGGACGCTGCAGAATCGACCGCTCATCAAAAGCGAGGCCCAAACAAACGTGCCTGCCATCTTTGTGATGTTAAAGACGTAGTGGTTGCACTGCTTTTCATTTGTGAAAAGGAGGCTGTTGTGAAAGAGAGGAGACTCATTAAGATGGGGACTCGCAGAAGGGGGTGTGTGAGGTTGTGGCCCGCTTGAAGAATGTCTTCTGAATAGGCTTTGTTCAGACCAACTCTGGATGTCTGTGGTTCCATCTGGTGCTTTGTTATAAACCCTGGATATTCTCTTTATTCTGAAATATAAATCCTGACATACAGTACGATACAGATTTTTAAAGGGGTTTTAAAATAAATGTAAAAAAAACATTCTGAAATCTTGGTATCTTCACACACGCCATGGTTTCACCAGCCAGTCAGCCTCAGTTAGAAGGTAGATCTATAATGTGAGCAGACAGATCGCTGTCTCATGGTTGCTCACCTCCTGCCGTGCTCCTCCGCAGAGCCAGGGAATCCGTGCGAATCATTACCATACAGTAGTGCAGTAAAGCTCAAAAGGTGTGTCCTGTGAGATCATTCCCATATTCCCTCCTACCCCCCAAGGGGGTAACAGAAGGGGGTGACGCATTCCTGTACATGCCAGAGCTACCAAGCCAGCTTTAGCCCACCCACCCCCTCCCACCACCACCACCACCACCACCACTCGCTCTTTTCCCTTGTAGTGCTCTGGAGAAGCCGGTTAATCTCATTTGATTCCTGGGGGAACAGTGTAGTTGTTTGTGCCTCATTAGAATGCTTATCGACCTTTGCTCCTCTTTATACCTTCGAGATGTTTGTCATGGAGAGAAACGTTGGTTGGCAGCCTCCCGCAGGAAGCCGCATGGTAAAAAAGCACTCCTCGCCGAAGCGCCATTGTGCGCCGATGACTTTCTTTTAAAGGCATAATAAAGCGGGACTGGAAAGAACCTCGGTGCATTTTAACATCGCCAGAGCACAAACACATCTCCAGCCAAATCCCCGCGTTCAAACTCTGCAGTCTGATTGCTTGTTTATGCGTCTACATCTTAGCCCCTGTTTTTGCTCGTCGGTGCTTTAAAGGAACTCTGAGTGGAAACAGCAGAACCACACGGCACGCCATTTCTCTTCCACCTGGGCTCATGAAGGACCAAGCCGCCTGGGCTGTCTTCAATTGCACTGTTTATTACACCTCTCTCATCTGTAGCATTCCAGCAGCGGTTAGGCGGGCGCTTTTTGCGTGCGGGAGTACCCATGGGAGACGCTCTCATTTAACACGCCCATGTTAACCTCTCGTTCTGTGGTTCTGCAGACCTGGCGGGGTCTATAAATATTTTCCAAAATTTCTCAAATACCTCATTGCAGGTCAGTGCCGCCTCTTAATGTGGCATCTGGTAGAGCTTTCTGTGTGTGTGTGTGTGTGTGTGTGTGTGTGTGTGTGTGTGTGTGCAGTATGCAACTCAGGAAGAGGGTGGGAAAAGGAAAAGGCCGTCTAGTTTCTCTCCCTTGAACTTCTGAGCCTCTTACTCTCCTTCCTTTCTCCAAGTCTTTGCCCTGATGTGGCCAGCTGTGCTGTGAAACCAAATTCCTTTTCTTTTCCAGACCATTTCCTCAAACGTAAGGCATCCCCCCCCCCACTCCCCACTCCTCTCTCTCTCTCATTTCAATTCTACTATTCAAGTCCAAATCAACTACTCTCTCTCCCCTCTCTCCCTCCTTCTCTTGCTCCTCTCTCTCTCTCTCCCTGTCTCTCCCTCTCTCCGTTTCTCTAACTCTTATTTAACCAGGTTGTAATTGCACGCTTAAGCAGACATGCTACTCCAGAACCCCTCACCAGATGAGACCTGTCCACTACATTCACTCAATAATCACCCTAATGTTACACTTCAGAGTTCCGATGTTATTTATGTATACACGACGAGCGATCCGTCTTCACGATTTCCCATCTGAGATGTTTATCCACCCGCCCAGCGCAGCATACAATACCCACGCTGCTCTAATGTATGGTTACATGTGCTCTATACTTTCCACGCTGGTGCCGGGATGTTTGGCGTGTTTACAGGCCACGCTGTATGTTTGCAAACAGACGGTTTAACATAAACAGAGATGGCATCAGCCAGGCGCCAGCGGGACGATTCGCATTGCTTCATGGGAGGCTCTCATCTGTACACGTCAAAGCACAGACGGACTAAAGCCACTCTTGAGCGGGGATGGACCGAGAGCTGTGATTGTGGTCGGCTAAGTGGTGCAGGAAGTGTGAGGGCCATAATTTTAGAGTGACAGAGAATGCTGGGGTTTAGAGAAAAAACTACTGGCCTTCAAAACAAGATGTCCAAACGCACCAATGATTATGTCAAATATTGTTCAGACAATGTGAAATAAACCTATTAAAATTTATCCATGTGGTTACTTAGTGGTTAAGATGTTGGGATATCAATCTGAAGGTTGAATGTTTGAACCCAAAATCCACCTACACACACACACACACACACACACACACACACACACACACAAAATTAGTGAATTAGCACCACATTTGCAGTTACAGGTTTATTACACTAATAACACTTAACACAAAGCTCATAACACAATTTAGAGAACCTGTTAATGAAGGCTTCTTGTGTTAATTGCTTCAGCATGACTTCCATTAATTCCATGTATCTAGTGAACCAATGCATCGCTCGCAACCCAGAGTGATGTGCTGTGAGCTAAATAGTCCCTCAAACAGGCTTCACCCTCCACTGCATTCTCACTCAGGTGAGGCCCTTTACTGAATCGGCAATTCATGTGAATAAAAAGTCTTAAGGAATTATTTGGAAAATCCTTATATTTTTAAATGACAGTAAATATAAATTTATTAAAAAAAAAAAAAAACCACAGGGTTCTTCATACAGTTCTGCCATTATCAGACACTTCGGACAAACCACTGGAATTGTGAGGTTCAGAATCAATGTGAAAAGTCCAATGCCAAACATTTAACCTAAAACTGTCGAGCAGGCTGGTTAGAGTGCGCTCATCTCTTCTCCTTTACTCCACCAGGCTGTGGGATGCTATCCCACAACCCAGTAATGAGCTCTTCGAAGGTTTGCCATGTTTAGGTGTTACAGTTCCTCATGCCTCCAAATCTTTACTGTAATTATGCAGCTGAAGGTCGAGAGGCGGGTGCTTACGGCTGCAATTCTATGCATACGGGTGTTTTTCCGCCCTCTCTGTGTGTCAGGGCCGATGTTATCAAATCACAGAGCAGACGGGGAGTGTGGTGATAACATACTTCTGCTTTTTGTTAGGTGCAGCTGATTTGCTGTGTTATCAGCCCATGGGGGCTCAAGTCCATATGCATTTCTCTTAATTGGCTCCAACAAACAGTATTTTAGGACAATGGAAAATCTGCATAATCAGATAGTGTTTGTAACTCTATGCTACACCCCCCCCCCCCCCCCCCCCGCACCTTTGTTTGCTAACACTGGATATTTTTGGCTTTTTGTTTGTGTGTGCATGTATGTGTGTGTGTGTGTAGAGTTGTAAAAATGCCAATTCTACAATCCAACGAGGGCATCGGTCAAACAACCCACAATTTCCAAAGAGTTAACAACCACCCCCACAATGCTCCTGTCTTTATTGTGCATTGCACTGATTGTGAGTTGCTGAGCTGGGTATAACCCCATCACTTCCAGGTCTCCCGCCACTCTCAGGAAAGGGGCAATAAACACTAGTAAAGCAATTTAGCTGCTTATTCTGTTTAGATAGATCTCTAGGAATTGCGTTAATTAAGCAAGAAGCAGCCACCATGTAAACAGCACACAGAGATAGTTCTGAGATAAGAACCAGATAGTCGATGATAATGAGCTGCTCAAGTTTAGTCTATTCGTATGTTCACCTCATCAGAATGGCTCAATGTAAATCTAACAGCCAAACAATCCATCATTATAATATATATATATATATATATATATATATATATATATATATATATATATATATATATATATATATTTGAAACATCCTAGGATGATGCTGCTCATCGAGTTGTCCATGAGAGTACATACAGTACAAAGCCCAGTTTTTGGTGCTAATGCTTATGTGCAGAAATTGCCATGTGTAAGCACATGTTTTTAGATGGGCCATGGCCCCACAGCAGGCCCAGCGTATTGAGGGGGTGAGAAAGGAAGGTATGGTACTGTCCACCACTATGCTGACCTCAGCAGCTTGTACAGACAATGTGAGTTGCGCTCTGTGTTTTTGAGGGTGGCAACTAGAGGAAACAATCCTAGGTTAAAAGTCAAATATATTCTGTGTGTTCTCCATGATCAGAACATCATGATCTTAAAGTGTCATTTATATACCCCTTATTATTTCCACACTTATCGCTCGGTATTGTATTACAACCCTGCAGAGCATCCTTATTTTGACCCAATAAGTTATATAGATGTTGTAAATATGCAAGATGAAAACATTCCAACTCTTTCATTTGGTTGTAGAAAACTGATATGCAAAAACCTCTCTGAAAACCTCATCTTAGTATCTCCCGCCGGGTGGATAGTGTTTTTCTGTCCCACTTTGCACCCTTCTTACTTATATACCTCACAAAAAAACACCCCAATGCATCCTTACAACACAGAACCTCTGAGGGGACTCATGGTGTATATATATATCTCACCAAATAACATATTCACATCTATGTACGGTTGTGCCCCTCTGTGCCACAGAGGAGAAGATGGACTACATACTGAGTACCAAGGAGGCCACACGTTTTCAGAGTTCACAGTTCATAGGACGGGGGTCAACTCGAGCATTAATTCTCAATTGATGGTGTGCCACACATTGTGTGTGTACTTTGGAAATTCCAGGCCAGCTTGAAATGCACCTCTGACTCCCAAAGAATCCCACACAGTGCGGCGGGGAGCAAGTGCAGTGCATTAATTACACAGCCTCCCACTCCCCCATCATGAATAACACAAATGTAGACTTATTAGATGCACAGCATTGCAATTAATACTTATAATATTGTCTGGCTTATTATTTATTAGTGATTTATTAGAGATTTTTACAGAACTGCAGCGCGTCCTTTCCACTATTATTACATTGTGATTTTGCAGATGCTTTAAAACGTAAGCGATTTACAAGAATCCCAATGAGTATCTCAAGGGATTAGGGATTTGAACCCCCAAACTTCAGAGTCAGTTCCATGACCTGAATGGTCACCTGGTAGGTGAAGCTGCGTCATTCCAAGTAATTATTCCTTTCAAATGATGTGATGTAACAAAACACTTTTTATGGACATAGGAACTTATCCCCCGGGGGTCAATTTCATTCACTATGTACTTTGTATATCAGTGATCCATAAGTACTTGCACCATTCTGACCAATCAGTGGTTTCGAATGCAACCTCTTCCCCCCTCCGTCTCTCTCACTTTGTTTCTGTTCCCCGTTTGCATGTCCTACATTCATACTTCATCTCTATAGTATTTAATGAACTCTTTCTGGAGAGTTTACATGTTGCCAGCACCAACCCTCCCTCTCTCCCTCTCAAACCCCCCCCCCACCATCTCTCTCTCTCACTTGCTCACATATTGTATTCTGACATTGATGGCCTGGCACCGCCTGGTGGGGCCTGGCTGCTTTCCATTCATTCGACGCAGGGCCATTCCCACAGCACTGTATTCCCTTACTCACCTCCTCCCCACAAACCCCCTTTCGGACTTGTGTTTGACCCTTGGCCCCTGGGCCCCTCCTCAACACCATGGCTGTTGACAAACCAATCAGGAGAGCCGAAGCCCCAATTCAACACAAACCCCTTCTCTGTCTGGACTGAACCACAGAGCTGAAGAGTTAATATGAGTTGTCAGTCCTGCACCAGACCAAACCCTGTTCTCCTCTGCACTTGCTCATATTTGTAACATTCCTCTGAGTCCCGATTGCACAGATTACCTTTTTGTGTTTGGAGTCATACAGTTACACAATTTAGATCGTAATGACTGGTGTGCGCTGAGCAATTAGGTTTAGGTGCCTTGTCCAAGAACACTTCAGCCATAGTATTAAGGGGGACTGGGAATTAAACTGGGATCTTTCAGATCCTTAACCACAAGCCTACGGCTTCCAGAACAGGAGGAAACCGGAGAACCCAGAAAAAAACTAGGTGGACATGGGGAGAACATGTAAACTCCACTCATATCGGGATACAAACCCATCACTCTGATGATTAATGAGTTAATCAGATTCCAAATGTACTAATCATACGGAAATTAAGGTGGATCATGTTCTCCAAAATAGGACGGAAGTCCGTTTTTGCTGGATGTTTATTACAGAGCAGACTGAGTCACGTTCAGAAAATGAATTCTTATATAATATTACTGATGGACTCACAGAGCAGACTGACGTAACTGACACATATCCGTTCCCGGGACGACGTCAGGATTTTATTCGCAGGCGTCAGAGGAACAGAAAACATATTTCTCCATATCAGTTTGGTATGAGCTCACCATGCAGCGTTCCCCTCAGGCACTGATGAGACCTGTTAAAGTGAGTTGTTGAGGGATTAACTAAAAATCATTTATCCATCTGGAACACGTTTTACACCGCAATCAATAATTACAGGCAATCGTCTTACGTTACTCTTAACCTGTTACTTAGTGTACAAAAATGGGATTCAGATTTTGGTGGTGTTGTGGTTAGCACGTCTGTATCTCAGTGCTGGGGAGAACATGCAAACTCCACACAGAAGTGACGCTGTGCTCCCAGCTAAGGAAACCAACAAAAAAAACATCTAGAAATGAAAAGACAAGCACCACTTACTGTGCCACAAAGCCACACTCATTTAAATGTGTGACTTGCAAATTAGAAAGAGGAAGTCTTAGATAAATTTAGCCAGCTTATCTTTTAAGCTGAGCTCTTGGGCAGGTTAACCTAATGAGCTTCCCTTTGCACGTTTTCCTTATCTCTTGAACATTTGGCAGATACGCAGGTACTCCAGGTGTGCTGAAGGTTACAGGCAGGTGTCATAAACCTTTTCAGGGTCAGTTTTAAGGTGGTTTCACTGTCGCTGGTGTGGATGTGTTTATCAATGACCCTCAGTCTGCTTTAGGTCTCGTGTGTGGAAACACAGGCACAGGGCCGACCTTTAGCCGTCTGCTGATCTGTCTTCATGCTGTCTCAGAAGGCTTTGTGTGTTAACCAAAACCCCTGACCCAAATGTGTGCGTGCCCTTATACATGTGTGTGCCCTTCATAGACTCACCGGCTGAGTCTTTAGCCTTTATTCTCGTCTCGCTCTTCACGTCTGGTGTGTTATTTGTAAAGACAAATTAACAGGGGCATGTCACAGCCCACATGACGGATATCCTCAACACAGCCCCTAAAAACGCCTCATTCTCTTCCCATTCAGTCACTAATATGGGCCTCACAGTGAACAATAATTGATGCTAATTCCACCAATCAGCATCGGATGTGTTTGTTTAGAGCTCTAAGCAGCCCTCACTTGTCTTGCATAAGTGGGAACCTGTTCGAAACATTCTGCAGATTGTTCTGTTCCCAATGCCCATCCAAGGTAGAGTGTTTAGGGCACTGGGCAGATACACCCAGAACCACACACTATATAGTGGCAATTGAGAGCAGCCAGTTTGCCTTGAAGTCATGTTTTAAATTGGACTGTGTGAGAAAACCGGAAAAACAGGAGTAAACCCACGTGGATACGGGAAGAACATGGAAACTCCATCCATATTGTTATTTGAACTTGGATCCCAGCACTGAGAGGCGAACGTGCTAACTGCTGCACCACCGTGCCGCCCGTCATTCAAAACTGCTTCCAGCCATTCAGTAATTCTTCTAAACAAAGCTGTGTGCCGTGATCTGATAACATATATGAACACTTCCCTCTCAGTAGTTGCCCTGCCACCCACTTTTTGCTTGCTGTTGTATGTGTGTGGTATGTTTGTGTACTTAAGCCACCCCAAGATAATACCCTGGTGCATTTAGGGTCCAGTTGATTTTCATTACACTCTTGCTGAATGGGCTGTTTGGCCCTGAGCTGAGTGTTTACTGTTGGTTCCAACAGCGTTCTGTTCGTTTTAGCATTAAACCTATAAAGCCATGGATCACGACTAAGAGATTTGTTCTCTGAAAGTTAGAGAATATACAGAGTGTGAGTGTTGGGCCTCCAACCGCTTTTATAATTTGCGCCAAGGCGCTAATACGGGAGCATTCAGAGAGATGCGGGAGTAACTCTATACATCAGGAGAGAGGTGGGCTATTTGGCTATACCAATGTATCTAAGACTAAATATATCAAAATGAATAATTATGATATTATAAAATATAAGTAACTAAATAAAACAACCGAACAACAAATGGCCCCCACACAGAGGGTCTGTGTTGAGAGTTTGTTGTTTGGTGCGATTTATCTTCCGCCTATGCGATGGAAGTTTTGGCAGGAGGACTATATTAGAATAAATGAAAGCGAGATAAAAGAGCGGGGGCGGGGTGAAATGGGCCGAATTTCCACATACCAGCCTTCTCTCATGGTGATGGCATGGGCAGGAAACAATGCTGGGCTGGCATAGTATGGCTTACAGCGTGGGTACATACAGAGGGTCTTTCATCACACTTGATAGAGAGGCCTGCAAGCACTGGCACACACACACACACAGACACACTCTTTTCATGCCAGTTTGAGGCTTTGTGGTTGGTTGGTATTCTGCATTCTCCCATACTGCTCCTGGGTTTGTTTTGAAGGCTCAGTGAGGGTCAGCACTCTGTTCCCACATCCACAAACAGCCATCCGTCCCTTATACGCTTACATTTTCCTATCTTGCTGATAGAAACAAGCTGTGAACATGCACCCGAATCCAAGTCAGGAACTCCCCCGCTCTTTAACCGTCTCACTTTCCTCTCGCTAATTTACATCAGAATTAAAGGCAGCACAAAACGGCGGCAGGGTAATGGAAATTTCTCTTGGTTTGATTTGGGCTGGAATTTCCCTGCACACCAAGCACTCTGCTTGACCCTTATGTCTGTAGAAGATGTAAAAATCACAGATCTCAGCATCTTTACATTCAGTCTGGATGCTTTTTACTCACATGTTTTTTTGGAAAACAAACCTTTTGACGCAGGCAGATGTCAGAGCGACAGGTCAGTTAGACAGTCGTTCTTACAAAATAACACCCGAATATTCAACCTAAAACTATATTGATAGACAAAATCGACTTAGATGAATGAATTAGAACCAAATCCTTCAACCAGCATCAGCGTCTTACAGATATACAGACACGTTTTAAATATTTCAAAAGAGTGGAAACTGCTGCTCAAAGAGGCACCTTCTTAAAACTCCTAATAATATAATGTGTGGGTGTCTTAATACTTTTGTCCATTTTCATTACTTATACAGGTTATAAAATCAAATCTTTCTCTTCTTTGTTTTTTCCTCACTTCCTACTTCATACCTACTTTATTCCATCACGTCAGCTTTAAGATTTTGAGATTTTTGAGATAATATGACATGGTTTTGTTAATAATAAACCCAAACTTAACGATCGGATCACACCTGGTCAAATAGCACTAATCGTTTTATTTGACTTAACAAATACACAAAATCTGATCCACCCTTGGGTATAAGCCCAGCTGCCTGCAGGTGTTAGTTAACCTGTTTATCCCCATTACAGCCGGTTTGATGGCAGGGACTCATTTCGTTTCGCCTTCTCTAGCCTTTTGTATATTTCATACAGATGTGGAAAGAATCCAACGGGTTTGGTATGCACCCATCTGTGTGTTTCCAAGACCTACAACCCATTCCCATAAACTTCCTCTGAGTCCCTGAACTGAGTAACCCTCACCAGGACTTCACCTCGCCTCTGAACGTGCTTCCTAACCACAACACATTTACACACGCTTTGCTTATGCAGGTGGAGGCCACAGATGAGGTTGTACCCTGCTGACAGACATAACAAGTCCAGTAATGCCACGGTGAAACGACACAACGGCTTTAATTGGTCCGTGATCACTTTTCTTCTAGTATACATCAGGTTTCAGAACACAACTAGAGATCAGTAATAGTAAGAGCGCAGTGCTTTCTTTCACGTATGGGTTTGAAGTGTGTCCTATCCCTTTTTTTTTTCCCCAAACGCACTAATTCAGAACACTCCCTTAACCCGGTATTACTTGTTCTTGCAAGAGAACATTCCACAAATTTGGGTGGCCAACGTAAGCTTAGCTTTGTTTTTCTTGCTATTCACACGTTTTACAACCCCGCTCGAGAGCTTCCACCACAACGTTGAGCCACTTGCATTTGCTTTGCTTTGATTTGGAAATCCTGATTTATTTTCCTCGCCGGCTGGCTGGTGACAGCTGACATGTGTTTTGCCAGAGATGTGACGTTTTAACGAGTCTACCAGTTCGGGCTGCAATCCCAGGCTGGCATCTCCTTCATTCCTCCAAATAACATAGTGTGCTAGGGACGATTGAAACTTCCACCTTAACTGTTGGCTGTTGGGCTGAAATGGGACATCTTTATTGGTTGTGTGCTTTTGTGGTACCATTTACCAAGTTTGTGATTATCTTTATAGGTTTGTCTTGGCATCTGAGTGTCATTGGCTTTCAGTCTTATGGTAGTGCAGTCCTTTCTGTGTATTTACTTTTACCAGAACCTGTTCGGAACAGTAACTGTATATAAGAATAACTTGTGGATCCAGTTTTATAATCATCCTGCTGTGACATTATACTCGAGCTTGTCTTCCCCTTTACAAGAGCTTATCTTCATGACAGTGCAGTGCGTTTATGATGACGACCAAGTAACTGAATTCGGTAACACTTCATAATGCATTATAAGTGCAATAAGAAAGCTATATATATATATATATATATATATATATATATATATATATATATATATATATATATATATATATATATATATAGTATTTATAACTCTTTATAACAATTAGAAGCCTCTGTTAACATACACAGATGTTCATAATCACACTCAAATAGTGTTGTAATAATAAGGCCTTGCAATCCAAATTGTGCTTTCATAAACAGTAATAATGGCTTATTAAGCCATTTTTATAATTAATAAACAAATAAACAATTTTTTAAAACAAAATTTGTAAAGCTTTATGACAATTTAATGAATGGTTAAAATATTCATTATGTCAGTTAGTGTTATAAACATCTATACAAGTGGTTATAAACATCTATATACATTAACATAGGCTTATGACAAGGGTTATGAAGCATTTTGAATACTTTTCTTAACTTTATCGAATGTGTTTATAATGCATTATAAATATCGGATTCCTGGAAAGTGTTACCATAAAATCTTAAGTTAGCATTTTTGTTTACAATTTTTGTTCCATAATTAATTAATTAGTTTTAAAAATGCTCATTAATCAAATGTAAGTGTCTTATTTGAGGTTAATGAAGCGCTCTCTGTATTTCAACACAATTGTAGCCCACAGTTCATCACACTAGCTTTAGCTTTGCGCTACTTTAATGTTTTTATGCTACCTGAAGTCTTTTCCAGCTTAGCTGCTGCTTTTATTAGTATTCATAGCTTCAATCACACAATGTCAAAATTGTATTTATATCTGTCTTATATCTGTGTGTTTACATAATGTGTGAGTTGTGATGTGATAACATTAAAGGTGATACTATCAGTATAATCCGTCTGTAACCCGCACATTGGCTAAATGCATTAGAAGTATAGAACAATGTGTACAAATCCCCCCGTGCTCAGGTAAGTGCACGCGTGTGCTGATGTGCCTGGGCGGCGTGTGTTTTTGTGTGTTCTGCGCAGTCATGCTGCCCTCCATGGTGCTGCACAAGTCTACAGTACAGCCATACCAACGCGGCTTCTACTGCTCAGATGACAGCATCCGCTACACCTTTAAGAGCAGTACTGTGCCCTCGCCTGTGCTGATGGCTGTGGGCCTTCTTCTGCCCCTTGCCAGTGTAAGTGCCCCTGCCTGGGGCATCTAGCTGGGGGCATGGTGCCAGGCAAGCTTCGGGGTGGCAGTGATTGGCTAAGTCTCTGTAAGAGTGAGATATTCAAATTGCCACTAATATTAAACCATGTGCTATTAAACATGTAGTAAGTGGGAAAAACAATTACAAACATATGCATCCACATTTGGCGATAATGGCTCACTCTTTCAAAGGCCAGTCACTCATGCCGGACGCTTCCCACCCTTCCTGGCATAGCTCATGATCCTTGGCTGCTGTATGTGCTGTGCTGTGCCACCTTGCCCCGTTCGTGTCTTTCTGTTTGTCTCCGACTGACCTGAAACCCTTCTCTCTCCCTCTCTGCCTCTTCCTCTCTCCTTCTGTCTCGCTGTAGCTGGCCTGCCTTTCCTGTTAATTGAAAGTAGCATGATCGAGCCGTACCACCGCGGGTTTTACTGCAGTGACCAGTCCATCAAGTACCCCGATAAAAATGGAGACACCATAAGCGATGCCGTGCTCTGTCTCGTTGGCATTCTAATTGCCATCGTCTCTGTAAGTGCTCCTCTTGTAATTATCCAATGTATCATCATTAACCCAACCCCATACTCATAGACTCTCACTCCCCACTATTAACCATAATTCATTAGTCAGTGGGCCCAGTAATTAGAAAGCCACCCATAAAGTTCCTAAATTCATATTCATCATTCATTTATGAAAAATACATTATTATGTTAAAACATAAGAGAGTTTGTTATGGTCAGGAGTCACTCCTGCTTTTGGGCTTCTTTCTCTTCTGTCTACATGTGTCGTCTTTTGTGTCAGTCTGTAAATGTGACTGCAAACATTTGCTGTGTTTTTTATTATTATTCACCAAAAGATTCCTTAACAGAGTCTTTTTTTGAGAAATTCTTAAATTCTTGATTTGGGTTGAAATTTCAGAAAGACTTTTCAAGTTTTGTCTTCATAACACACACTTCACACATGACACAAGTCAAGCTTTAACTGTAACAACTGCATTATCTGTGTAAAGTTCAACTGACTCAGTGATTATAACATTTTTCACACACACACACACACACACTTACATATATATATATATATATATATATATATATATGTGTGTGTGTGTGTATGTGTGTGTGTGTGTGTATGTGTGTGAGTGTACTTAAAAGGTTCTTATGAATCTATCACTACAGCTAGTGGGCTGTTTTTTATTAGATCTGTAGTGCAGTGCTGGAGACTTTCTGAAATTTTGAACTTAAGTATGGCAGGGTGGAGAAACATAAGTAGTCAATTATGCTAGAGCTTTTTAAGACTTCTTGCAGCAAAGAAAGTAGACTGTGTGTCTGTGTAAAAGACAATTATGTCATTTAACAATAGCATAGCTCCAATATAAATGCTTTACTTCTGAATATTGATGACAGAAGGGCAGGAGTGCTATTAACTATGTAACACCAAATAGTAATTTAACTTTAGATTGTGTGTGTGTGTGTGTGTGTAGTAGTAGTAGTAGTAGTAGTAGAATTGTACACTGTACACACAGCTGTATGTAATTAGTACTGTCTCCAGTCTCCGTTTGGTTAAGCCTTAGGGAGTCTTCTCACTGCCTCCACAAAGCTTCCCGGTGGAGTGTGAAATAGACTTCATCATGAGAATGAGACTGACAGACAGAGAGATGGAGAAAACTGAGACTGCAAAGTCCAAGGGAAACACTAAACCACTTTAGGAGGTTATTCTTATTGTTGCTCTAATTGATTCGGGGTGATGATACAAATCAGCAGACCCCTCGTTCATTCACCAGCTTCCTAAAAGTTACTGAGCACAGCTGTTAGGTTTATTAAAAGCTCGCCCTATAATCCATTCCACAATAAATGCCATCATTAAATGTCACCATCAACAGAATGGCAGGTCATGCTCACACTCATGAACCTAGTCCCTTGTTCCGTTCAATCATCTCTCTCTCTCTCTCTCTCTCTCTCTCTCTCTCTAATGCACATAAACGTGCTTTCTCACTCCACTTCACCTGCATGTACATCTAACAGCCATTATGCATGTTTGAAACCTGACCATTTCAAAGTTTCCGATGTCACAGGAATACTCCAGCAGCTCAGATTGGATATCTCATATGGGATTATGTCGGTGTGCTTACCACAAAAAGTAATACTTCCTGTGTTAAAGACTGTAACCGGACTATCAGATATTTCACTTTATGATGAAGGTATAGCGGCAGGGGTTGAATTATTTGAGTAAATACTTAATTAATGATGATTATGATATCGATTTAAATCCAAAACATCATGCAAAGCTGCTTTTAATTTTATTTCATTAATTTAATTAATTACTTTAATTTTATTAAATTTTTTAAAAATATTAGTTTACACATATTCTGGCTGCCTTAATGGCTGCTCCTTTTTATATACAGTACCAATAAACATTTGGGACACACCCCATTTTGATCCAAATGTTGCACATGTTATTACTTCCACTTACTGTAAAGATGAACTTTGTAGTCCTGCGATTCCAGTCTGTAGTCCATCTGTTGTGTTCTACAGTACATGCTGTGTATGTCCACTTCACTCTGTTCTCTGGTCAAGACCCCAATAGTAGCACCATAGAGCAGGGATTATTGGGTTGGTGCATTTCATTATTACAGCAGCACTGCTGCACTAAAAACCCCGTCACCCTCATCAGTGTCACTGCAGAATTGACAATAAACACTCCACCCAAATAATACCTGTTCTGTGAGAATAGAGAACCAACAGAGGACTAACAACAACAAAGAAAACAGATGGATTACAGAATGTAATTGTAAAACTACAAAGTCCATCTATATGGTAAGTGGAGGAAATACACTATGGAGCACGAACGGGGCGTGTCCTAACATTTTTAAGCTATTTTCAAATAATGGAATTCACAGATAAAAACAAATCATTACTGTCTGTGGTGAGCACACGTCCCAAATGCAGTGAATAGGGATTAGATAATAAATGATGGAGTACTCCTTCGGTGCACCGTGTGATCATCAGCATGTCAGCTGTCTGATTAAGATTCTTCCTTTTGCGTAAATGACCGATGTTTCTCACACACCTGCAGATAGTGATCGGTGAGTGCTACAGGATCCATTACCAGAAGCAGGGCTCACACTCCTTCGTGGGGAACCCCTATGTCTCCGCCCTCTACCGGCAGATAGGCGTGTTCATCTTCGGCTGCGCCGTGAGCCAGTCGTTCACGGACATTGCCAAGGTGTCAGTGGGCCGCCTCAGGCCACACTTCCTGGACGTCTGCAAGCCGAACTACTCTCTAATCAACTGCTCTGCGGGCTACATCACTGACTATAAGTGCATGGGTGAAGCCAGCAAGGTGCAGGAGGCAAGGTAAGGAACGCCACCTCCGCAGGTTTAACTGTACCAAGTTGAGGTTTGACTGACCAATAACTCAGCTTCACAACTATTGGCACCCTGATTAGCATATTTTGGAGTTGAATTAATGCAAAGTGGATTTTTTTGTGCATTATTGTGTGGCGTTTGATACAGTGACATTTTCTTTCATTGCTTTTACAGGAAGTCCTTCTTCTCTGGACACGCCTCATTCTCAATGTTCACCATGCTGTATCTTGTGGTAAGTACACTTTTTAAAGACATACACACTCTAGGATGCTATAAATGTGCTTTGTATTATCGACATATGTCATCCAAAAATAACATTATTAATTTGGTATTAGATGTTTTCCTGTGATAACAGTATCATAGGTCACTATGGTCGGGTTCTTGAAATCTTAATGATGTTGTTTCAATATTCCATCATAATAAATGTCAGAATCATAAGAAAACAAAAGCTTGTAGTAATTAGAACACTAATTTAAAGTTAAATGTAATTATGTGGTGTTTTAAGTGGCGTTCCGTATTGAGGGATCTTCGGGACACTACCGCCAACTCATTCACACTTACTCTCATTTTCTCTGTTCATTCTGTGCTTGGTTCCACACCAGCTGTTCTTATTTTTGCAGCTGCAGACTTCCACTGCCTCTTTGAACCTTTTTTCCCCTCGCTCCATTTGCCCCCCTCTGAGTCTTTGTATCACCTGTTGAAAGGCGGTATTCAGATTGGGTACTTTGCGCTCACTTCAAACATGAAACTCTAATTAAATGTCCACGGAGATGAAATCCACCACACACCCACACACATTTCCATTCATTCACTCGTTCACTTCCTTCTTTAGCCTTTTCGTGTTTATACACTGTGGAACCTCTTAACCACTTTCAAATCTATTTTGTTCGCCCCACTTCAAATCTCGGTGCACACTGTTTTTCCTCTTTCTTGGTTTTGCAGTTTTCTCATTCAGGCATTTCCCACTGGTTCGCCCACCCGTGCCTCCTCCCTCTTAGCTTTAGAATTGGACTGTACTCATGAAGGCAAATGAACAATGGAGTCTGTGGGCACTTTGCAGTAATAAATGTGGCCAGTCGGGCATTTCCAGTGGTTCTGAGACATTAGGTAGGAGTTTGAGAAGAGGGCAGAAGGTGGTATGAGAGTCGAGAGAGCATGAGAGAAAGTCACTTTAAGTGCAATCCTGGAATTCCTTGCATTGTAGACCTCAGTGTTTAGTGCAGTAGTGTTTGATGACAAAAGTTGTAGATTTTCTACCACTGTGGCTGAGCTCATAAACGTTATATACAGTACCAGTCAAAAGTCTGGACACGTCTTTCACGCTCCGATAATGTTATTCTATATTATACATTAAGCATGCCAATAATCAAATAATCATAGTCAAAATTCTGTTCTTGCAAAAACCTGGTTAGAATTCATATGAAATCCGAACACAATGGCGCTTAGTTGGAGATTAAATCTTTCACAACGTTGTCCAAAGGGGCCTTCTACTACTTTAGAATGTAGAGGTTTTCCTAGAAGCGAGTATTGTGTTTATTCTGTTGCCTTCAATACTGTGGTTAAAGGAGAGTCCGAGTGACTTTCCTCCCTGACCTCAGAGGAAACTGTGGAAAACAGTGGCTGAAAAACCAGACTGCATGCTGCCAGAGCTGACGAGAAGAATACCAGGCCTGGCGCTCAGACTGAGCTAAAATTACTGAATAGTACACTGAAATAGGGGTGCTATTGTTTTTAATGTCTATTATCCATCTGTGTTACACAATCGTTACACACAAGCCATTTTCTATGATTTTTTTTTGTAATACATGAAGAAATGAGAACCTGCTGCTTTAAGGCTCCATTATAATTAAAGTCTGAGGACAGTCAGCAAAATATTTTCACTATGAAATGCCTATCGTTATCTTCCTACACTTTCATAATGGAGTACATAGACAAGAAAATAATGTAAGGATGTCTAAACAAACCAGTTGTCATAGTTCAAATCAAATTTATTAAATTAACATTTATATATTTACTGGTGGCGGCACGGTGGTTTAGTGGTTAGCACGTTCGCCTCTCAGCGCTAGGGATTCCCGGTTCGAATCCCCATCTGGGTGGAGTTTCCATGTTCTCCCCGTGTCCGCGTGGGTTTCCTCCGGGTTCTCCGGTTTCCTCCCACAGTCCAAAAACATGGATCAAGTCAATTGAATTCTCCAAATTGCCCCATATAGAGTGTGTCTGTGTGAGTGAGTGTGTGCCCAGCGATGGATTGGCGCCCTGTCCTGGGTCTCTCTGCCCAGCGCCCGAAACGTTCTCCCCTGGATGGGCATGGGGAACCCCACCGCGACCCTAATAGAGGATAAAGCGGGAGATAATGAATGAATGAATGAATATTTACTGGTTATCCAACCCCCTAGGTCTGTATGGTTTTAGTGGCCTTTTGCAAAGAGGAACTGTAGAAATAACTATACATAGTCATCACAGACTCGGCGTCTTGGTCGGGTGAAGATTGTCTTGAGAACACTATTGAGGATCTTAAACATGTCACAATGTTGCTATTTTTTATCTCCTTTTCCTCACGCTTTTGCCTCACCCAGAGTGGCTTCAACCCAACCAGGGCCCGAGGTTCTTACAGTAGGTTTAAATATTTACTATACATGGCCTTAGTGCGTGTCTGAGGAATCACTAGACTAAATGCAGCCATGTGCATTTAAAAATACCCTTCTCATTTTCCAGCATGTCAGCCAGGGTGTTGTTCCCTCTCTTCTAACTATGTGTATCACATGGGGTGAACCACTCGCCTTCAGGGAGGGCATGGAAAGAGAAGCCAAGTAAGACAAGGCATGTTATCAGGTGGATTAGAGTGTTTTGTCTTGTGTGGGTGCTTCAGGTGAGGGTGTGGGTGACACTAGACCAAAGGATAAGCGTATCAGTGACACTTTGTCTGCCATCCACAACCAGCTTCCAACAGCCCGTAGAGGAGATCAAGAGCTTGGAACGCTGTCTGGAACATCCTCAGCACACTTTATCTTAGCTTTGATAGCTTAGAACTGTGTCGGAGTCTTCAGGCCCACTCTGTTATCAGCTCACAGAATTGCTATGTGGAAAGAAGATACGTGCTATGCTGCAAGAATGCGACGGCTTCTCTGGGACATTACTGCTTTGCCGGAGATGTGCCTCATGACACTGATTCCCAGTTTTGCTCTAATACTTAAATACTGTTCTGCTTTCACAATCTGATTACATTGCTGAGAAAGTGATCTCTGCTAGGTTCTCCCACTCTTATCCACTCATAGAACCAAACAAATACTGGGTTGGACCTTCCTTTGTTCTCAGATAATGTTCTGAGTTTCTCGGCATAATTATCGCTAGCTTTTCTCTCATTTAGAACCAGTTTGGTTTTTTCAGTTCCTCTCATTATGTCAATAAGAAATGCTGCTCACTGCATACATGCGTGCTCAAACCCACCTGTCAGGCACCAGCAATCATGTCACTGTCAAACGTTTAAATTAGGTTCATTTAAAAAGAAAACAACAAGAAGGGGTGTGTCCATACTTTTGACTGGTATGTAATCAATAATAGTAAACAAGATATACAAAACTAGAATCTTTAAAACTCTTTAATCTTTAAAAGATTGAACTGTACTGCTCATAAATAAAATAAAACCATAAAAATTTAAATCTAAACCATCCTGACTTATCATTCATCATTAAAACATGTATCATCTGAAAAGAATTTATTCTATAGATAATTTATAGATAATTATAATTATATTATTTATTATACATATATATCTGCCAGCAAATGAAAGACAGTTGCATGTTAAAAAGAACTGCTCATTTAGAATAACAAGGATAAAAATGTTCTATTTATTTTTCCATTAAATGTAATTAGAGCCTTTTGGAGTATGCCAAAGTGTGTGTGTGTGTGTGTGTGTGTGTGTGTGTGTGTGTGTGTGTGTGTGTGTGTGTGTGTGTAAATCAGTGACTGATGTGTGCTATCCCGAGGCCCTGCATTCATTTTGTAGTTCATTGTTTACATTTAAGATGAAATCTACAGCATTCCAGGCATTTTGTAATAATAGCCAGTGGGGTTGAAACAAAGAGACAAAACTGAACTCATTCACAATTTCACATTACATTACACTTCAGTCAGATCAAATAAGCTCAGACTTTTAATCAGGCACTTTAACGTCTGTGCTCTTTTAAAATCAGATATAGAGTCAGACACACAGTACAGGGGCGTGTCCAAACTTTTGACTTGCTTGCTGTGTTGTTAACAGTGGAGTTTGAATGTTAATGTCATAGAGAGGTCTATAAACCATTTTGTTGTGCCACAAACAAAGATTTTTTTCATGCTTTAGATGTTGTTTTAGAGAAATTTGGTCCTGTTTCCTAAGTTTTACGACTGTTCCCTGTGAGTCATTCTTCGTAGACCACAGCCCTTTGGACCGATAGCATCCTCACTGTGACAAGTTTCCATGGGAATGCAAGCAAATGTTTTATTCATGTGTTTGTTCTCAGTTTCTTGCCCGTTGTTTGCTTTCAGTGTGAGGAACATTAAACCTTAAAGCAGTTGAAAAGACTTTTGGGTTTGTGTCCATCTGTGTTCCCTCTCTGTCAAAACAGAGTCAGGACTGGAACAGGATGTCTCGTACAATCCGCACACGATCACAAGCTAATTAATGTCATTTCCGTCAAATGTGTGCCGTTCTCAAAGTTAAACATTTGCTTTTTACAAGCCGTCGTGGTTTTGCTAATTTGGGGAAAACAGAGTACAAGACAACCCAGGAGGTAATAAAGACAAATCTCTGAACTACAGAATATGCTTTAGCTTTGAGCTTTTACTGATCAATCTGTTTTCAATCCTTTTGTTTGGTGGCCAACGACGTTCCAACGCTGAATGCAATGTCTGTTTCATATTTTTAGTCATAATTATAGGCGTTATAGATGGAGTTGGGGTCATCAAATCCGTAGGGTCTCAGTTATCCAGAAAGTAAAACAAGAACGAAAACAAGAGCAAAGGATTGTTAAGGCTTTGCACAAAATGCACAAAAAATGAGAAGGTGGGTGTGGTACCTCAGTGATTAGGGTGTGGAGCTATCAATCTGAATGTTTTAGGTTCAAATCCCAGGTTACCAATGTGGGTCCATGAGCAAATCCATTAACCCTCATTGCTCCAGGGGGTCTATATGGCCACATCCCTGCACTCTGACCCCAACCAAGACAGGACACTTGTAAGTCACTTTGGATTCTGCTCAATAACCACATGTAATACATATACTAATGTTTTAATGTGACATCCACCAGGATTTATCAGGAGAAACCTGCCGTTCATGCCTTAACATGACTGATTCCGCCAAAACTAATGGTAGAAATTCGATCTGTGGTGTTGAAGTAAACACACAGTTTCCCACAGATCCTTTATCTATAATTTACGCTACTCTTCAGAAAAACAGTGGAACGTTGCCATATCGAGAAATGTAGAAAATAATATTTTCCCATGTCACTCAGATTATTTAGTGTTCTGATCTGAATTTGATGATAAAGGCTTTATTTTGTTAGGAGGAGTGTCTGATTAAATGTGGGCAATGAGCTACACCCGCTGTGACCTCACCTGAGAACTCCATGCACTAAGGAAACTCATTTCCTTACATCCGCTGGGAGGGAGCCCTTCCTCCTGATACACACACAATGGTTGTGATGTTAGTGGCAAATCATTACGGAAGACGAGGTTGACCTTGTCTGCACCTAAACTACCAACCTGTCTGGTTCGTCTACGTAAGACGTTGCTGCTGTCTGTGAGAGAAAAGTGAACAGTTCATTTAATGTGACTACAGAAACGAAATGCTTTAAGTTGGAGTTGAGAGGCTTGGGATGGTTTCCATCTCAGTTTAGTTACTAACCCACATCCTCCTGTTCATTCCTGTCTTTTTATTCTACTTCTTTAGTTTTTTCTAATAATTCATCTGGTTTCTAAAAATCAAGTCTATCTTCAAGGTTAAATTCAGGAAGACTAGGGACTCTATTTAAGCGATCAGTGTGATTTGAGTGTTTGATCGAGATATAGAGATGTAGGTTCTGTGTGGTATATATATATATATGTGTGATATATATTTTTTTACTTTATTAAGTCAAATTAAATATTTGCAATTTAATTCATACTCTGTCTCTCTCTCTCTCTCTCTCTTCTTAGTTCTACCTGCAGTCGCGGTTTACATGGAGAGGAGCTCGTCTCCTGAGACCGTTGGTCCAGTTTACTTTGCTAATGATGGCCTTCTACACCGGTCTGTCCCGTGTCTCTGACCATAAGCATCATCCCACTGATGTACTGGCTGGATTTATACAAGGTGCACTGGTGGCTTATTGCATAGTAAGTAGCATTATTCATTTATTCCTTCTTTTATCCTGACATTCTGAGACAGTAAGTGCTGTTAACTTAATGAATATGAAATGGGATAAAGTATCAGATACATCCATGAACATGGAAACTCCACCCAAACTGTGATTCAAACTCCACTCCCCAGTGCTGAGAGGTAGACGTGCTAACCCCTACACCAGCATGCCGCCCTCAGGTTATAATACTTGTAGGAAAATAAGATACTAAGCCAAATGTGGCAAAATTACACCCAAAATTGTTCTAATTTTCCTGTAAAACTTTTATATGACTTAGTTTGACCCTCACATGACGGTTAAATATCACTTCACTAAGTGTCGATGGCGCCTGAGCTCACACACACTTTTACACACTGTTTGGAGCCTCGGCAGACGTTGCAGCCACAAACACAGACCATGTGCTGAGAGCACACATGCAACCCCTGCTCTTTTTTCCATCTTCTTACTGTAAATGGCAGACTTCATTTTTTTACTTCATATACTTTGTCGACGGAGACAATCGGTCTTTTAGTATTCACTTTGTTGTTTGATTGCCCGGGGTCTTATATGGTGTGGTGGTTACAAACTCAAACTCAGGACAGAAGATCATTTGGAATTTGAGCTTTGGAACCAAACCACAGCAGACATACAAACATCTTGGCAATCTACTCATTCATGGTCTTAAGTTTTGCCCGGGAATGGTGCTTCGAAACCAAACAGACCCATTTGACGAGTTTGACTTAATGCGAATGTCAACACAAACTACAGTACCACCAAAAGTTTGGACACAACCTCCACTTACCATATAGATGGACTTTGTAGTTTTACAATTACAGACTAGTAATTACTACTAATTACAGTCGTCCATCTGATTTCTTTGTTTTTGACTAACACAGTATATACTGTAGTCCACATACAGACTACAGGACTACAGAATAGAAATGTAGAACAACAAAGTCCATCTTTACAGTAAGTGTTTGCATTACAACCGTGAAGTAAAATAAGCCAGCTGGGGGATCAGATGTACTTTGGATGTTGTTTCAGTGTACATTTGATGTCCAGCCATTGGATAAAGAGACAACGTGGACAAAAAAATCTACCCGTCTATCTTGCCACACATCATTTTAGCTAAAGCCAGATGCTAGGAGCAATCAGAAGTGCTTTGCTAAGCCAGCTGGTGTTAAGGAAAATTGACTCTTGGCATGGAATTTGGAGAAAGAAGAGAAGAAAAAAAGAAACAGCGGCAAAGGGAGTAGGACATGGCTGGTTTTCAAAGAGAAGCAGTTTTGTTAATTATTTTGAATGTTCTTTTTCCTTCGGAAAGCTTTACATTTATCAGCTCAGCAGGGCAGAGACATGAAGATCTCACATCTATCGTAAGCCAAGAGGGCATGAGACCATGAAAGCACTACTACCCCACATCATTATCAACACTAATCCCACTCTTTCCTGTTAATAACCAGCTTTACGTTGCGTCTGAACAAGGGGCCAAAGACAAGCATGGAAATTGTTACTTGTGCTAAAAGTGCTTTTGGCAACTCCAAAGGCTCTGTGGCATCAAACAGAAGTATATAGATGGCGGCGCAGCATTGATGAATTGCTGTAGTTTGCATGCCTTACATTATTTAATTAAATGCTGTCAACCCATATCAGGAGAAACAGAAGGAATTCCTTTGGACAAGCTTGTTTTCACAGGTAGCTATGAATGGTCGGGTCAAAACCAGCTTTCTGGCAGACGGTAGTCAAATTGATGTTTTGTGTTTGTAGGGAAAGGATCATATTGTCTTCCCTGGCACTTAAACGCTGTGAAAAAGCCTTGTTCTGTGTTTTTTTTATTGTAGTTTACAATTCCCGACCACAAATCTATCCCACTGGATTTGTTTCATGATATCTTATTTCAAAAATTTCAAAAACCTAAATGTATTATATTGCTTGGAATCCAAATGACTTGTCAGCCCTTTCCTATTCTACCATTTTCCCAAAAGACGGCTGCAGAGACAAGACTCCCACTATTTTACTGGCCTGTCCCATTGTGGTTTGTGTTGAAATTGCTCAACTCCTTTTTAAGGGTTTGTGTTTAGTGTTGTTGCATAACCTGAGCACATATGTGAACCGGACCACTGACACGCGAGAAAGCAGAGATACAGGCAAAACATGACAAATTGGAAAGGCGAGAGTTGGTGACCAGACCAAGACACTCGACTTTAAAGATTAAGGCGCCTGTGCACATCTTTTTTATAACCCTGCTTTGGAATCTGCCCCATTTCCCTTTTTCCCCTCTGCCTGTTCCACTCCACTCACACGCACACATCTGTGAACACTTTAGCCACCCAATTAAAGTATCTGTAATAACTTAAGTTCAGTGAGAATGTATGGGACACACCACACAACACAACACAACACACGTGGCTGCTGCTGATATGGAAACGCAGCCGGAATCCTCTCAGATCATTCCATACATTACACCCTGGCCATTTCGTACCATGTTAGGAAAGATGGAGAGATGGAGATGCCAATCTATCACTCAGACACAAACACACAACACACACACACACACACACACACACACACTATATAGGGGTAATTTGGAGCATTCAATTTACCTTGAATTCATGTTTTTAAACTGTTGAAGGAAACCACCGTGCTGCTCGTTAAATATAGTTTATTTTCCAAAAAAATCCCCAAGAAGTGGTGAATTACACATAAATTAACATTTACACGATATGCAGGAAACTTCTGTAAAAGCCCGGGCCAAGTTGGGCCAAGTGGCTGGTGCTAATTATAGTAGACGATGCACTTTGTGTCAGTTGGGTATCTTTTGATTTCTTCATAGACAGTTAGGTTTGTGTAAAAGACACTAACCTGGTATTTTGGATTTGTACATTGGTCCCGATACCCCGACAACATGCTTTGAAGTGGCAGGCTCTGGCTTTAATGTGGTGAGTTCTGGTGAGCTTTGGCAGTGGTGCGGAGCTGCTGACAGCCCTGGCATCTGTTCCTTGTTAGAGCGAATCCGCTCAGACTGCTTAGGGAGATGAAGCACTGTTCTCGCGGAACAACCCTAAATGTCAATCTGCTGGCCATTGCCTGATGAAAGCAAACTCCAGACGTTCGATGGAACAGTCAGTCTGAGGGTAAAGAGCTCCTAAGCCATATAGAGTCTGAATTCATGGGCAGATGAAGGCAGCTTCGATGCCTGGTTTGAGTTACCTTTGAGTTACGTCTGACAACCTAAGAAATTTGAAGGCATGGTCATGCCATTAATTGCAAAATTGGCATGTCTGACCTAGCTCTAACCACAGCTAACCTAACCTACATTCATTTTCCTAGGCACCTAACCCCAAATACTGCCCGGGTGCCATGTACAGGGCGGCCCACCGCTCCGAGCACATATGCTCTTATCACCAGTGTGTGTATATGTGTTTGTTTCACTGCACAGGTGGGTTAAATGTGGAGGACACATTCCTCTGTGTGTGAGTACAGTAGACAAAATGAATCACTTGAACTCTTTATGAATGAGTGTATATGTACAGACCCTCAGTTCAGGTTATAAATATGAATGTGGATGCTAGTCACTTTGATAACACTGCATCTGTTTGGTTTGGAATCTTGACAACTCTTAGGAAACTTCTCAGCGTAAATAGTTTTCCGATTCATTAAAGCTTACGCAATTTCTGACATCTGATTAGCGACTGACATGAGTGATTGATGTCAAGCACCGTTTCCTGCTGAAAGTTGAATGTAGCTGAGAGGGAAGCAGCTGGAGAGGCGCTGCTATAACTGCCTTTTCCTTTCGTCTTCTCCCAGTCTCTTCATTCTTTCACGCAACACGTCACACCCCCAATCTGCATTTCCTGACCTCCAGCTTTCCTCAGGGCCATGGTCACAGTTGCAGACTTCTGGTTCTCCATAGATAACTGCTTGACACGGGCCCCTCCTCCTCCAGCCTGCGTGACAAGATAGATATCCTGTTTTCCTGTCACTTTCTCCCATCGGCTCGGCTTTTTTTTTTAATTGCGACAACCGTCGTTTATAGATGTGGGAGGAAATGTGATGCCTGCTTATCAAGAGAGGCATTGCAAAAGTCAGTTATAATATAAGGGAGCAAAATACGTGCCAAGTCTGAGATCATTATTCAGATGCACCTCACTCACTTCCCTGACGTCTAAAGACTAGTTATGGCTTGTATTCAGACGGTTCTCCACACAAGCAGCCTGGAGTTAGGAACTGGCACACCCTGGCCCATGAAAGACCACACATAGTGGTACAGTGAGACATGTCTACCATTAGCCTGTTAACTGGATGACTGCAGCTCGCAGCATATATAAAAACACACCCAGGGTGTAAAAATAACCACTAAAAACCCCAGCGAGCTCAAGTGTCCGAAATACGTCCGTTTTAGTGGCTCCACTCTTTGGCTTTTCACATTTCAACATCTTTAGGCATGATGATTGGACAGCTCTATTTCCTGTCTGACTGTGTGAGTCAGATGGTATGAAGTCAGGGCTCTTAATGGTTCCATCTTGTTGCCATGTGGCTTACCGTTCACTGGCACTCGGATTATTTGTTTTTTTGACGGATTATTTAAAATGAAGTGTTGTTCTGCCTAATTTATATTAAGTGAATTTGTGCTCTATGACAATTTCCGACGAACACCATCGTTCTAAATGAGGCGAGACACTGAGGCCGATTTCACAGGAAACGATTTGATGTCCAGGAAAAGAAAATAAAGTATAATTTGTACAGATTTAGGACGGCAGGATGCTCAGTGGTTATAGCACGTCTACCTCTCAGCACTGGGGATCCAGATTCAAATCCCAATCTTCATGGCGTTTCCATGTTCTCCCCATGTCCATGCATTCTATGGGTTCTATGGGGACTAACAAAAACAAAAAAACATAGATGGACTACAGTCTGTAATTGTAAAACTACAGAGTCCCTCTTTATGGTAAGTGGAGGAAATAGAAAATGGAGCAAGAAGGGACTACGTCCAAACTTAATACATGTAAAATCCCACAAACTTACACTGGTTCCTACTGCTGATAAAGCAAGTTCGACACAATGGTGCACAGTGCACAGGAAGACTACTTTCAGACATAAAGGTCTTGTCACAGGAAATACTTCCACCGCACCAAAGTATCATCAGCGTCTGGTGTTAAAGGGCAAAAAGCAATCATTTATAAAGACTTTATAGAGTCCTGAAAAAACAATTCAAATGGAATACTGACACACACACAGACACAGTATATTCCTGGCCTCTGATGTCATTCATATTCATATATAAAGGTCATGATGAAAATGGCATGATCTAATCTTACAGCATACAACGTTCGATATTCATTTCAACATTTCAGCATTTACATCCAGCACTGAGGCTCTCTATCTGTCCTACACTTCATTAAGTTCGGCAAAGATCTCTTTGTATTAGTTTGTCTGAGAGACACAGAGCAGGACCACTGTGTGGAAGTATCCAGGTCAATGATCTTTTGTGTCCTTCTTTCTGAATTAAGCGCATTCAGTTTTCTATTATATGGGACCAGTGACTGAAAGTCATATGAGAGTCCACTTCACCAGTCAGCCCTAAAGAGGAAACCGCGCCATGCTGTGTTTTCCCCCTGGCATTACCCACTATGTTTCAGAATAGCTGACGGCATTAACACCATTTTTAAGAGTCTTATCTCATTATATTCCGCTTAATCCTCCACTAGGGTGGTTCCCCATGCTCATCTAGGGGAGAAGGTTTCAGGTGCTGGACAGACACACCACATTCAGGCGTTAACCTATTGCTGGGCACTCACTCACACAGACACACACACACAGACATTATATTTTGGCATTTTAGAGCATCCAATTCACCTTGAATCCATTTTTTGGACTGCAGATACGGGAAGAACATGGAAACCCAGATTGGGATTAGAGCCACCATGCCGCCCCATACTATATATATATATATATATATATATATATATATATATATATATATATATATATATATATATATATATATATATATATATATATATACTAGCCATCATTTTGGAATTTTGGAATTAATGGCTGAGGAAGTTCAGGGGCAATTCCTGTTCACCCCTCCCCGTTTCCTGTTCTACTAGTGATGTCATTAGGACATAAGGCCAGGCAGTGTGTTTTCTTATCGTTCACAATGACCTCACTTTCTTGACAATAGGAAAGCTTTGTCTTCTTTACTGACTCAGTCATTTTAAAAGGCCACTATGGGCTTGCTGGTCATCATCGGAACACTGACTGAGTTAAACTGCTGAGGTCAGACGGCTAAATGACAATTTAACAAATGATTGTAAATTTTGCATAGAACTTTTTAAAAAGAACTACACCTTCAAATGTATTGAAAATTCACTATTAGCATTTTTGTACAAAAAAAAGTACAAAAAAGAAATAACAGTGTTTTCTTTTTAATCTTTTTGTCTCATTTAGGTCTTCTATGTGTCGAACCTGTTCAAGCCCAAAGTCAAGGTTGCCAGTCCTTCACCATCACCAATCAAGAAGGAACTTCTGCCTTCGGCTGACATCATTGACCGGAACAACCACCACAATATGGTGTGAGAGGAGAGCGCGGGAGAAGCCGTCTCTGCAATCCCACCATCTCCCCTAAAAACCCGAACAGCCACCTGTGAACGCAGAGTTGCGCCATTGTTGGTGCCACTCTCTCTTTCTCTCATCTGACAGTAGAATGTAGGGACAGGAGACAGAGAACTCTTATTATTAAGACTCTTTATTTTTGTATAAGTACCAACCTCAAGCCCAATTCATATAGCAAGGAAAGCGAAACAATCATAAGAAAACAAATTATTAGGAAATCGTTCCCAAAACCACGGGGACTGAGTGGGCCTGTAACTCGCTTTGCGTGACTGTGATGAGCGAGTGAGCCGCACTAATAGTGGGAAAGGGGTGACAACGTAAAATGTATTAACCTATAAAAAATGTATTAAAGAATGGATGGAATGCATGCCTGAATGAAAGTAGAGTGAGGCTGGTCATGTGACTGGTACTCCTCTCTCGTCCTCTTTGTTACTCTCTCTCGTCTCAGGCCCGTCGCCAGTACAAGACAACAAATTCCTTAGTTATAGGAATGATACCTTATTATCTAGCACAGATATATTAACAATGTAAAGAAGAAAAAAAACATATAGCACTATATCCTATCATTAATTGTTACCACTCGCTCTACGTGAGCGGTGTAGCTGCGAGCTCGGTGGAGGAGGTCTAGCACATGGTAGTTTGGAATCCAGTGAACTCTTACACTGTGGTGCGCAACTGTCCCAGTGAACCTGGCGGACTTGCCATCATTATGAAATGTTGACCCTCCTGCGCTAGACCCATCCCCGCTGTTCTCAGCTACCCACGGAGACACCAAGCGCCAAGGGATGTTGCATTTGTCGTTTATTTGGGGGTGGGGGGAGCTAGAAATCCGATGATGTGTCAAATTTGTGAATTCTTGATGGCCACCCATCTGCAGCAGTGCTGAGAGAGCAGGGCTGAGCCTTGCTTCTGCGTTTTGTCCCAGTGGGTGGAGTCTGTACTGAGAGGGATGGATGGATGGACTGGTCTCGTTCAGGGCTTGGCACATTTTATTACAGATAGGTCTAAGAGTCTCTTCCGCTGGCTGGTATTGACTCTTCTCCTGTCCAAGCACATAATCACTCAACAGTGGTGCCAACCAGACCGATGGCCAGGGATGGGGGAAACAAAATAACCTCCCCAAACCTCCATTGCCCTCCAGACTTTAGGGTGGGGGGCCCCACTACAGCCATTCAGTGCCACATTTTGTGTATGGGTGTGTATGTAGGTGTGTATGTGTGTGTGTGTGTGAGACGATGTGTGTGTCTCGCTATGTTTCTGCACCTGGTCCTTAACTCTGCCGAGGACTGTTACCATGTGAAGAAAAAGTGAAAGAAAACTGTGGATTTTTTTCTCCTCGTATGCCTTTAACCTTCCCTTCCCTACATAATATCTACTGTCCTTACTAACAGCTGTACAGTGCTGCCAGATTATAGAGTTTACATACATTTACACGACATGTACGCGATTAAATACCACACAGCCTCCTTGTTGCATATCTCTCACATTGTATAGTCCGTCCCATCATTTCAGCCAGCTGTTGTTTTTTTTTTTTTTATTTTGTCTTGCAAATATATAAATATAATGTATAGATCACTAAAATTTACTATGTAAAATATTATTTCCGAACATGTCTAGATATATCCACTATGAATATACCAGAATGTGTCATGACCTGTGTTATTTACAAACTGCTGCTTCATTAAGCATCGATTGACAGATTGTTTTTTGTATTTAGCTAATTATTGTAGATTTCGCATAGTACGTTTTTAAAAAGAACTACACCTTCAAATGTATCAAAAGTTCACTATTAGTATTTTTGTATTGTCTCATTTTGTACAAAAAAAGAAATAATAGCATTTTCTTTCTGCTAAATGTAGGTCTAATACATGTGCTTTTAAATAAAAAAGCTCATTATGAACAGAAACTGCTGTCTATGTCCTTTATATCAGACATTTATTCTGCTGATTTTATTGATTGATTGTTAGTAAAATGTGCTACATGGAAAGTATTGTCATCCCAACTGTTTTAAACTGATGTCAACTATTAAATGTCTGAACCTTGGATAGTGTTACATGGATTCTGATCCATAGTTTCATAGTGAGGCTTCCCAACTGGGAATCGAACCCGGGGCCTTTTTGCTGTGAGGCAGCATCGCTAACTGCTGTGCCACTGTGCCGCCAAATTTTTAAATTACACTTTGGAAAATCTAAATATTGTGGGACAGGGTGATGATTTTCTCACTACCATAACACTTGTGTGATTTTGCTAATGTACCAGCACGTAAAGTGTGTGTGGGTGTGGGTGTGGGTGTGTGTGTGTGTGTGTGTGTGTGTGTGTATGTTTTGCTGCTGCAGTTCTGATCTCTAAGGGCCGTAGAAAAGCCAGTGTGTGTCAGACGCTCCACAGTAAAACTGCGTTCAGATCTGTAATAGCATTTCAACAGCCTCGCCGGGACTCTGAACACTGTTTACATATGGAGGAAGGATGCCAACACAGACTTAACTGATCAAACAGAAGAACGTTCTGACAGTGGACACGGGCTCACGAGCAGTTGTAAATGCATATAAAACTTCAGCCAAGAGCAAAAGTAAGCCAGAGTTAAGATGGGGGTTTTGGCAAGGTAAAACCAATCAGAGATCACAGTGGTGGCATTTGGAAACGTTCCGAGGGAGCAGCCACGTCTGGCTGTCGAAAGAAAGAAGGAAAAGAGCCGGAATTCCCAGCGAACGGGATGGAGACCGCAAAAGGAGGCATAGTAATGAGATGGAGAGTGTTTGTTATGGAGACCAAGCTGAAAGGCTGCTGCAGGAGGTTCAGCCTCAGCTACATGTTCTCAGAGACTGGCAGGACCGAGGTTTAAAATACTACAAGTTTAGGAAAGTATTCTGGCTGATGCTATGGATTTGTTATTTTCTTTAACCCACTGAGTCCTACGCAGAAGTTCACATGGATCGTAATCCCTAAATTACACTGATGTGAATAATTGCAGATTGTTTTGTTGTGAAGTTAACTGTGGGTTACCAAAAACACCATCATACTCATCTGAACAATTAGATTTAATCTCATGAACATTTTCGGTGTATGACGCAAGAAGGAGATTGTGAATTATTTTTAGCAGATTTATTTTTATATAAATGTGTTTGTTTGTAAATGTATTTGTATTATAGTATAGGATTAAGTGGAAGACAATGAATGGATGGATGGATGCCCTGCAGTTAACAGGCAACCTGTCCAAGGTGTTCTGTTGCCTTTAATCCAGTTAACACTGGGATAGGTGCCAGCACCTTCTTTAATCCTCAGAATTAGTGTTAATTAATGAATAAAACTAGTTTAACAGGGTTGATCAGTTAACTTATAAAACAAATTATATATTAGAGCACTATTTTTTTTCCTGCAACCATATCTGACATCATAAAGCTTTATAAAGTATTCATAACACTTCATCATTTTTCATAAACCTCTGTTAATGTACATAGATGTTCATTATGATGAACATAAAGTGTTATAACAACATGACTTAAGGCTTTCTAACACAAACTGACATAATGCATTATAAATTTGCTCTTCTTAGACATTCTTACTTAATACATGAGTATGTCACTTTTCTTAAAGTCTCTAAAGAGCATTTATAAGCTTTTATGTCATTATGTACTATTATTATTATTATTATTATATTATTATTATATTAATGCAGTCTTCCTCATAGAGGTAATAAATTAAACTACTTTGCCTTTAAAGAGAGCTTATAAGCTGTTATAAACAGCTATGAGCACTTATTAAGTCATATTCATATCAGGCATTTATTTAACACAAATGTTGTAAAGCTTCATGACACACATCTCTACAATGTTATTGAAAAGTTAAAATATACATTGTATAATGCATAAAATCACATTGTATACATTGTATTATAACGCCTTATGGCAAAGTATCTATTTACTTTAACAGAGGCTTATGACAAATGTTATGAATGTAATGAATACTTTATAAAGCTTTATGCGTGCATAGAAGGTGTTACCAAAAAGGGGAAACTTTAAAAAATATTCCTAATAAACACTAATAAACTTGAATTGCAAAATTCCCAGATTGGAGCCAGTGGAGTAAAACGTACACTACTTTGAACTAAATATAGTATATCTATTTATATATATATAGTCATGGCTGGACCTGTTCCCAACCTCGGACGCATGCACGGTACTGTAACTGTAACAGCTTCAGACATCAGACCTAACGTTTTTTGTCCAGACAAAATTATTAGCAGATGTCTAACAGAAGCTCGTTTAAAAACATTTAGGTTCTGAATGGCACATGAGTGACCAACATAACTGAATTTCAGGATGAGTGAGAGAGAAATAAATGAGAGCGCTCGAGTGTTTAGCTCATCCTCAGCCAGATGTACAATTCTGGACGCATGACTTAAAGTGTGGAAACTGTGAGAGGAGAATATACTGTACACACATTGAATACAGGGACCAGTGAGGAAGAATAAAGAGATCACACTTCTCCCATCATCACCTTCTCTCTTTGGGACTGGATTTGAACCTAAGAGTGTTTCTTATTTTGCAATGTACTATAAATATGTTATCTGCAAATAAAAAAAAAAAGAATATATTCTGTATTTACGTGTGATTTTGCGTTTGAAGTTACAACACACAGTGGAATCCAGGTACTTATTTCCTACTTAGAATTAGTGGTAATACTTTCTATGAATCTGGTGTTCATAGTGCAATATAAATACATTCATAAAGCTTCATAAAGTATTCATAACACTTCATAACATTTGTCATAAGCCTCTTTTAATAAACCTACTTGTTTATAATTACGGTCATATAGTGTGTGTATATAACAATACGACATAAGGCTTGATAACACAAATTTACTTAATGCATAAGATAAACTTAATGATTTCACACTTAAGTCATTAATGAGCATTTATAATTATTTATAAGTCATTATATACAAGTATCAATGCAGTCTCAATAGAGGTGATTAATTACAAAACTTTACCTAATGCTGGTTAAGAGAGGTTATAAGCTTTTTATAAATAAAACGGTATGAAGCATTATGACACTGGTCTCTACAGTACGTTAACTAACATTTAAACATCTATGTGCATTAACATATGCTTATGACAAGTGTTTTAAAGCATTAGGTATGAATATTTTAGAATGCTGTATAATTGTGTTTATAATGCATTATGAATACCGGATTCATAGAAAATGTTTCAGAATTAGTACCCTGCAGGATTGAATCCCTCGTCTGTCGGTTCTTCATCTGCTGTACAAGAATCTTAAGGTTATAAAGTAGTTTTCAGTAAAGTTGGCAGATACATCTGGATAAAAGCCTAGCTGCGCACAAATGCGCGGTGTCCATGTGTAATGGAGTGTGGCCATAACCATATTAAACACATTAAAAATCCCATATTCCAAACATTCCCCTCAAAACAAACAAAAAAAAGCCCTGTCCTCCTGCACAGGAGGACGCATGAAATTCGGGAGAATGGACGTGTTGGCATACAGTAAGGGCACAGATATATACAGTATGCTGCTAAAAAAATCAGGCACAAGAGGGCCACTGTGCCAGAGAAGAAGGTGTCCAGCTGGGCCGGATCAAGGGTGGGACATGCAGGAAGGGGGTCCAAAGCTTACAGGGGCTTTTCAGTTTACCCCATCCCAGAAAGAAGAGGCGAGACTGGGCTGGGCTCAGTTTCTCACTTCCTTTAGGGAAATGTGGTGCATTCCTGAGAGCAGGGCTGGAGAAAGGACAGGCAGGGAGGAAGAGAAATGGATTTGTGTTGGTGGACGTGTGCAGAATGGGGTGCTTAAGCCAGGACAATTAAAGTACAATACCAAACGATGAAAAGTCATAAAGCTTAATCGGGTTGCACTGCATTTCACTGATGAAAAGACAAAATACTCTATTATCTGTTTCTATCTTTTTAATCAGGGATTTTTGATAGATGGACAAACACCATTTCGACATCCTCGGCCAGTCAGCGGAAGTTACCCCGGTCTCTTTAATCACATCAGGGAAGATGCTTTTCACCGGAATTAATAAACTCTTATTTTGATGGAATTATCGTGAAGTATTCCAATGATATGATTTAATTTCCTGTTGGATTAAACACAATGAGAATGTAATCCAGAAACATCCCTTTAATTATAAAAGTCAGGATTGACCTACATTTTGATGCCCCAGTTTTTGCCTTAGTAATTCTGGGTTTATGGAAAACATCTAGATATAAACTCATACAATAATCAGTTTATATACCTTTCTTTTCCTTTCTTTCTCTTATAAATCATTTTTATCAGCTAAAATTGATTAAAAAATTCTACATTTTATTAAAAGTCGTTAGCATTTAGCAAAGTCCAGCTTTGTGACCTGAAGGTCTCCAGTTTGGTTCCTGGTCCTATTAAGTACTATGGCTGAAGTGCCCCAGGACCAGGCATCTAAAACCGATTGCTCCTCAGGCAACATGTACAGGGCTGCCCATCGCTCTGGGCATTTGTGCTCACTTTATTCGGTGTGTTTGTGTGTGTGTGTGTGTGTGTGTGTGTGTGTGTGTGTGTGTGTGTGTGTTTCACTGCACGGATGAGTTAAATGTGGAGGACAGATTCCTCTTGTGTGTGAGTACAGCAGGAAAAATAGATCACTTTAAATAGATCACTTTAAATAGATCACTTGAATCATGTAAATTCACAGATTAAGACGGTTGTCTCATTGGTCGATGTCATCTGATTTTACTGCACACACTGCGCATTAAACTATTCAGGTGAATGAAAACATCTCGACAACATTTTGTACTGAAGGTTCAAATTTAATTTGCAGACAAAACCCTACTAATATCCCTACACCCTTCTGAAGTTTGTCCTCCTGCAAAGCTCTTTAGACATCTGCTAAACCTATATTTATCTGTCAGTTGTCAACATGTTTAAGCATGATTTATAATTGCAAAACCTGTTTTCTCTGCTATAGGTTACTGTGCAACACGTACAAAGGAACCATGTTGCTCATTTTTAGCAGGTATAAAGCTTTCACTGCTACAGTGCCCTCTCGCAGCTCTCTCGCAGCTCTCTCACAGCTTTCTCACAACTCTAACCCGGTTCTCTTTCGTATGTTAAGCGCTTTTCATTTACATGCTTGTTAAGCTGTATCACAGCTTGTGGTTTTGAGAGGCAGACTGCTGGGACAAGTGTTTTTTTTATCTATAATGGTGCACATCTTCGAAGACATCCACTTTTATCTCAGTAATTTATTAGTATGTCAGCAGAGACCTGTGGAAAGACTCTCCTGTGTTTGTATATTTGGAATTTTGCTTTAAATGCAGTTTGATGTCTATTCAGTCTGGTCCTGTACCACACATCACTACCAAACCTTAAAGAGAACCAGGGTCAACTGACTGTACAGAACAGAGTAGTCTGCTAGATGTATTAGTCTCAATTTCCCATATTTTTGTAGCATGGTTATAATAAATGTGTTACATTTTTACATTTTTCAAAATAAGGTAGTCAAATAAAAAGAAATATAATGTGGCCTTTTAATTAATCCATTCATTATCTTCCCCTTCATCCTATGCTAGTGTCGGGGGAATCGGAGGGGGTTCCCCATGCCCATCCAGGGTGGAACATTTTGGAGGTAGACGGATACTTCCAGGGCAGGGTGTAAAATCAGGGTTAAATCTTACCATTGCCCGGAAAATATACAGTCAAATCAAAACTGTATGAAAAGGTTTTCCACTATGACATTTTACTTTTCCCTGTTGCTCTCTCTGCATGGTGTACTGCACATTAGGTACAAAAACGCTGACTCTGCACACCGTGTGTACATCTGCAATAGTCATTACCATATTCAATTTCTTTAAACTACCACCAGTTTACTGTCTCACGCGATTTAAGTGCAGCTTAGACGTGAAGATGTTGTGAAAGTGATAGCAGTGGTGAAGATCTAAACAAAACAAAAGTAAATATTACACTCTTCAATTAAAAATTCAGATTTAAGTACTGGAGGAGAAAACATTCCAGTAAATGAAAGTAAATATTTGGAGGGCATTTGTGGTACAGATACCTCATGATGACTAGATCTGGATGTCAGAGACGCATTTTATACACAGTACTAAGTGGGTTTGTGTGTAATACACTTGAGTAACTACATCATCGGATGTAAGCAACAGTCAACAACTTATCTTGACCACTGCCTGAAGGAAAACACTCACCAAAACGGTGCCTACGGTATAAACATAAAAAGAGCCAAACGAGAGGCGGCTGTCGGCTTAGAGAACCAACTCCTCACAGCGATGTGGAGCGGGAGATATAATCATCCTGCTTTCGTCTCATCTCATTTCATTTTCTTCAGCTCAATCCTATACTAGGGACATTGGAGTTCCCCATGCCCATCTAGCGGAGAATGTTTTGGGTGCTGGGCCATGACAGGGAGCCAATCCATCACTGGGAACACACACACACACACACAGGTATACTATATGGGGGCACCTCAGATGCAATTTAATTGAATCCATTTACTTACATTTTTGGACTGTAGAAGAAACTGAAGAACCCAGAGGACACCCACATACGGTGCCACACATTTGGAAAACATGGAAACTTCACCCAGATTGGGATTCGAACCTGAATCCCAAGTGCTGAGAGGTTAACATGCTAACCACTAACCCTCACTTTTACTGATATCTGGGTTTGTATGAAACTACTCATCTGCGACCAACACGCCTCACATGCAAAACCTGCAGTGCTTAATATGGTCTGCTGAAAAGAAACCAAATTAGTCAGACCTGCGGAATGCTAGATGGCAGCATGGGGTTGTAAAAACCCTGATTTGCTTTTAGTCTGTATTTTTTTTAATGTAATGTGCAATTCCTACTTAAACATTTCCTAAATCATTTCTCACTTGAGATTACCAGTACACCTTTTTGGCAAGGAACCACTTTTATCTCTCTGGTGTGTTAGTGTTGAGTTTTAAAGGGTCCAATCCCACGACGTAATGTCTGTTACACATGGCTTGAACAATGCTTGGTCACTTTTCCAGGAAAGAGAAAGAGAATGTTCAGAATCTGTGACTAATGTTGATATGAATGAAGCTGGTGGACACCTGTCCCATATCTCATGCGTTCACATTTCAGGAGGATGATCTGGAAAGCATCAGCTGTACTCCAGAGGCCTCCTCTTTCTCAGTTTCAGCCTCACTATCTCTCACCACATTAAATATCTCTACAATATATTTTACCCCTGGGTGAAATAAACGGTGGGGTTGTAAATGTGGTGTGAATGAATTATGGGGATGAGATTCATCGACGTTTGATGTAAATTGTTGGTATTTATATCCTATTTGTTCATATGTGTATAGAAGGTGCTACACTGATTTTGACCTCCATCATTAAATGGACATAATTATAATAATTTTTAATTGCTATGGGCAGAGGGCAGCATGGTGGCATTGTGGTTAGCACGTCCGCCTCTCAGTGTTGGGGATCCAGGTTTGAATCCCATTTGGGTTGAGTTTCCATGTTCTCCCTGTGTCCACATGGGTTTTTTCCGGATTCTCCAGTTTCCTTGCACAGCCCAAAAACATGTATTCAATGTAAATTGCCCCATATATTGTGGGTGTCTGTGTGAGTGAGAGTGTGCCCAGCGATGGATTGCGTCCCCCTCCCTCTACAGATAATGAAATAATGAAATAAAGATAATAACAAATGAAATATTGTTTCCAATGAAATATTGTTTACAATAATGTGATTAATGTTTATTTGATCTAAAGATCCAAAACCGACTATCTGGATGAGATTATCTATAACAAGCTCAGTATCAGGTTACAGTGAGTCATGGATTTTGATAAAGGTCTATAGCCTTCTTCTCACTTCTTCTTTTCCATTCTGTACATTATTCCATCTGTAAAGTCAAAAAACGTGATGCATTGTTCACGAGTGAGTCTCCATCATTTTTTCCATCAGTGGACTTGAGGGATGTATTTTAGTTAAACCGAATCACTGGCTGCAACGCCACAATAATTATAAAGTCATGCATTGACCTTTACATGGTTTCCATTTAGTGTTTCAGACATATATAGTGCATGGTTAGCACTTTATTTTGTCAGGGTTTCTGTTAATCAACCACGGATGGTTTGGCTAAGACATCTCCCTACATAGTACTCAAGTTTTTAGCTATTTACTCTCCAGTATGTTGATGTATGTAATGTGCTGATCACTGTTGATCATTGTTGCTCACATTTTTTAGCAGGAAATGCCGGGTTAGATAATACATAAGATATACAAGTGATCATATCCAGAGGACCAGACACGTTCCTATACCTGAGGTTCAGAGAGCATCCAGCCAATCAGCCAATCAGCTCATCTTCCCCCATCACGTCTTTTAACTCCAGTGTAAACAAGGCCGGCCCGGGGCTGCTGCTGCTGCATACCACAACCATGTCTGCTTCTTGTCTACCTCTTGCTATGCCGCCCTTCCGTCAAGGTATGTGCAGTGAATGGGATTGATCCTATCTCATCAACGGGGCTATCTTGGTAGAACTAATAACAAAGAGCCATGCATGCTGATGCTATCACAAGCTTCAAAAAATAAAAAAAAGGATTTAAACAAAATCCAGTCAGAAATGGAATTGTGTTAGATTCTTCTGAGAAAGAGAACTGCTGTCTTTAATATTCTAGCAAATGGAATTTGTGTAAATTCCATCAATTTTCAATTTACAATTTACAAATTTTCCATCAGTAAATCACGGATTATAGCATTTTAGACAAATGGCAAAGAAGCCTTATTTTCTACCTTGATGTATTATCTCATTGGGTTTGTTTAGTGAGAAGTACACATTTTCGGGGCTTAAAGCTGCATGTCTGATATACAGATCTGTCAGTAGTTTGAATGCTGAATAAATCACCTCCTGCTCATGTTTCTTTCACGGTGGTTAAAAGGAGAACTTGCCAAAACTGATGTCATTTTGGCTGGTGGTCTCAGTTTTGATGATTCCCACATAGTCGCTTTCAGTGTCATAAAATGAGCTGTGGGAGTTACAGAACCCCAAGTGGCATGATATGAGTGGAAGAAAATAAATTGCATGGATTGCTCCATACACACGGTGTGTTTTTTGCCAGCTGTTGTTAGTATGGAGGCCTATATCCACCACTAACAGGAAAAAAAGGTGAATTCTGACATAAAAACTCATAATATCATAATTCAAACTGACTTTTAGGGCAGCATGGTGGCTTCCTCCAGCAGGGCACTATCAGTAGCCTTTGCTCCACTTACTACTGTACGCATTGTATAATAGGTGGAAAAACCCAAAGGGTTTCCATAAATCTTATAAAATATAATGAAATTAGGATCAGATCAGATTTTGAAAAATCAGTGAAATATTTTAAAAGGCTAAAACATCTCAATAGAAAAATGCCATATAATGTGTGTATTGTACATGCAGACAGTCATGCTTACTAAAATGTCGGCGCATGCACATGACGCTCTTTTCCCCACATAAATATGATGTATAACATAAAAAAGTGACAGTTGCTGATTCTCCTGTGTGTCAGCTTTGAGTGAGTATGAGCATGTGCATGAGTCATTCTGATCAGATATGCTTGGACATGCTGAATTTCAACAGCTGTTCAGTGTAAATCCCAACGATTGTGTGGAAATTTAAAAAATTTATCTACTTAAGAGCTTCATGAGTTACCATGAACCATTAAAACACGTTAAGACTTCATTCTCAATTTTGCCTTCTGTAATTACACACAGGGGAATTTGTGCACTAAAACACGTATACACACTGGTGAAGTGAGCATTGGGCAACCTTGTATATGACACACTGGAAGCAATTGGGGTTAGATGCCTTGACCAAGGGCACTTCAGCCACAAGACATGGTAGGACTGAGAATCAAACAGGGGCAAGGCTGGTTCCATAACAACAAGCCTATGGCTGCCCCAGGGTAAGGGAAAGAACTTCAGTATGCTGTTCTGAATGTTCGATGGGATGGTGCTTCGATGGTAAATAAGGTTTAGTAATATCAGCATGCTTTGATCTTTGTTCTTTTAGTGAGTAAAAGTCATTAGCCTAGAAACTTCTCCATCTGTATTACGAACCATTTCCTACTGTATTTCATAATATACTTATGCAGTGTTTCCACTTCCGGAGTCATTAAACTGTAATACCCCATTAAATCTAGAACCTGTGGTTTTTCTTAGCAACCACAGAAAACAAAGACAGAAATTTCTTTCAAATTTCCTGCCTTAAGATAATCTATTCAAAAACACACATATGACACAATAACACAGCAGACTGCTGGTTCATAATCTTACATCAACCATTTCTTAACCAGTTGCCAAGAGTTCAAAAGACTCAACATATAAACAATGTATTTTGTGTCATTCAGATACATAACGTGACCTCACATGAAGCTCCAGATTCCATTCCCTCTGCTTTTCCACTGTCACCTTCCATCTGCTGCTAATCTCTCTGTATGTTGGATGAGTTCTCGCTCCATGCAAATCTAAGATTAATTCCCAGAAATAACACTTCCAGTCATTAACAACATACCGCACTCACTCCCACCATCCATCTATATGTATAATATAAAATATATCTAATCTCATGCTTCCCTATGCTTATCCAGAGCAGAACGTGTTAGGTGCTGGGCAGATACACTAAAGATCTAACTGAAATACATTAAATGTATAAAATCTGAATCTCTGAATCTTAATGAATTAAGAGTTTTTTTTTGTTTTTTTTTAACATTATACTGATTACTTTATTCAGGTCAGTTGTGAAATACTGAAATGCTGTCAGGAGTCTCATACTCATAATAATTCCATGCATTTGCAACAGTTCTACAGTCCTGACGTGAATCTGAGATGTTGCCCGAACTCATCTGAACCTTCAGTCATGAGGAACATGGGACGCACGCGCATTTTTAAGCAACATCTGCAGTTGCAACTTGTTTGTGGTGCCAGATGACAGTTTCCACTAAAGTCAGCACTTTAACCCTATGTTTTACATGAATTAAGATTCTCCTGTATAAAGTTTATGAGAATTTCCACCTTTTTAATGAAGTCTGAATGAAATGTGTTTGGAAGGAAGTTCTTTCAGAAACTTAATTCAGACTGATTTATATATAAAATGAGGTTAAATTGAAGATCCATATTCTCATTTTATAATGTTCAACTTAATCCCTTACTGGGGTCACGGGGGTTTGCTGGGCAGATGGCGCCAATCCTGGGTACTAATGTGCTAAATGAGTGTTTACTGAGAATAAATACGTGTACAGTAATACTTTACATTAATAGATTACATTTTTGCAAATCATTCTGTAATTATAAATAGCATAAAACAAAGTTGTATGTACAGAGCCGACAGTATTAGTAACAGTACCTTAACAGATCTCCCTGCATGCACTGTGGCTTCTGTTTATACACTGCTATTTTCACCAGGCCTTGGTGTTGGTGTTGAGACCGGGTTAAAGCTTTGACCCACAGCTATGCAGTCATGTTGTAAAACTGTTCTCATTCAGGCTTTACCGTGGCCCATGAGTGGGAGCCGGTGGAACAGGGAGGCTGACCTGGTACGAATGATTTAGAACAGGCAAATTCTGAAAGGTTAGGGGGCAAAGTAGAGGGTAAGCACAAACCGCTATAGATAACAGAAATCAAGTCATTGTAAAAATTTTAACACAGGAATCAGAAAAAAATTGAGAATTTTATCCACCAATTGTAAATATGGGTTTACATGAAAAAAAATATATAATAACATAAGAAAAGTCAGAGTTTATCGGATGGTCTGTAGTTTTATTTTAAAAAATATGCAGCATCATGTTTATTCAATTAAGAGTTGTGCCTTTTTTTTGACTGACATCTTGAATTTAATCACGCCATAAAATCTTCATCATCACATGCCATAGACAGAAGGTCAGGACTCTGTGAAGGCCGATTCATGAGTGAAAATGATTCCTCATGTGTCCTGAAACACTCTCTCAATTTGAGTACAATGAATCATGGCATTGTCATGCCATAATATGCCCTCAGGGAAGAAAAAAATCCATTGTTCAGATCCGGTCCGGATCCAGATCATGAAAGGTTTTTATCAATGAGCAAATGATTATTTTTATTTTGTCATAAAACCACTTTTTATCAGGAACAATGAAATTTCAGACGAACTGTCAGCACCTATCACTGGATTCCTACCACAGATTTCTTTGTTCCTACCATCTACAAGGGCAAGGAACCTAACCCCAGTGTCTTACCGGGCACATGTGCTCACCTCATCCAGTGTGTGTATGTGTGTGCTTCACTGCATAGATGGGTTAAATGTGGAGGACGTCATCTGTGAGTAAGTACAGTAGTCACAATAGATCACTTGGTCTTTAATACATAAGGGTAATAAATGATTGCAGTCCTGTATTTACTGATTGGTAATTGCCCCATCGAACAATGTCAGTAAAGGCAAGTGCTCTATGCCTCATTTCGGGGAATTAACCTACTGCATACACGTCAAGTCTTTAAGCCTCCGCACACTCTGGGTTTGGAAGTCTGACAATGTTAATTGGTTTTAGTAAATCCTGTCTGTTATTTGTGGGGAGTCTTTGTAAGGGTACATTGCACTGGAGTGTTTGTGTGTGTCTGAGTGCAAGCTGTTTAAGTGGGTGAGTGTAACCTTAATACGACCATTTACTCAGCATTCTCTCGACCTCCAGCGCAAAGGATCTTTACATCATTCTAATGGCACTCAGCCTCACAGAGTTGTAAACCAAAGCCTACGCCAGTCTGCCTTTTAGCACGACCACACACTGTTTCATCACTGGTTACATTAGATTACCAATAACTGTATAACAGTGTGCAGTTAGGCCTCAGAGCTCAGACGTCGTTTGCCAGGAAACAGACTTTATGATCGCAACAGGGTCAATAACTATCAGCCACAATGCAGCCTGTATTTGGAATCTACAATAACGTGCCCTTAAGTATGAATAAGGGTGTAGGGCTCTGAAGCCTGGCATCCTGTCGAGAGTGGGATTCGTGTTCACAGTGTTGTCTGTCCAGGCTTAGATTTTACCAAAATGAAGAGATTAAAACTGAAATTGATTTTGTTAGTTACATATATTTTATTTGTGTCATAGAACCAACACACATTTCTAATGACTTAGACTGAACTGTATGCTTGTTGTTAATAACACAAGGGGTAGTAAACTGATAACAGATGACAGCCTACAGGTACAAATGTGCTTTTCATTGTTGTAATTCACTGTAGATCCTGCATGTGTCCAACACACAGGATGTAAGTGCCATAAATTGAAACTATGAACTCTGTGACCACCTTAATTAGGCGCACCTATGTGGTGTTCTAAAGTCATTTTATCAGCTCCATCTTCTATATAGTCCCACTTTATAGGTATGCGGTTACTAAGTACAGTGATTTGTTGCTGCATATACACAGTCTCGGCACACCAGTGACTTCACGTTGCTTAATGCTGCTATTGATTTAGCTGCAGTAGTTTTACAGCTGTCACGCTCTTACCACAAAAGATTAAATGTACCACAGGATGCTGATGGCATGAGAACTGGTTAATTATATATTTCTTATTTTATTTTGTAACCAAATTGTAATATTAACACAAAATAATGTATTTTAATATGACATTAATACGACAGAACAATAATTATGTTAAGTATTTAGTATTTAGTCAACTATCTGTGTGAAGTGTTGGTTTAATGAGGACGGTAAAGTGGAGAAGGACAGAGAGCATCATGGGAAGCAGAGGAATGTAGAAAATGCAATGAAAGTGGTACGGAAATGAAACGAAGATAAAAGCAAAATGAAGGAAAATCGATTTGCAGAAGAAAGTTATAGAAAACCACAACAGTTGTATTCTGCAGCATGAATTCATTTAACTTGTTTTTATATGTTGTAAGTTTTCTTCTGTTTCCACTGTGTGTTCGGAGCCGTTTACCCGTCATCCAATCAAATATGACAGGAACATTCCTGTGAATACTGCACTCTCAGATTCATAAAGAAGTTTTCTTCATGTGGTTAAAGAGCAAGTGGAATTTGCTTTTAGTCTCACTCAGAATCGATGCTTTTACAAGTTGTCATCAGAAAAGAATCCTCCCTCTAAAATCTGCAGTGTGCCCCAAAGTGGTGCAGCGAGCGCACCCCTCCAGCACATGGTTCTGATTTCAGTGAGTAGCTGAAGACAACTTGGATGACTGTCAATACAACTGAAACTGATTTGAAGCGAATGTTGCAAGGTAGTTTGGGATAAAATGAGAAACGGCATTTTTTGGCCGTTACGTTATAGTATCTTGTGCGTTTGTTGGCTTTGAGTTGCTAATAAAATGACCTGTCTAAAGTGAATTTCGTTCTGGCATGTAAAACTTAAACATCTTGTTTTCCTCATAGCATTGTGTAAGTACTGAACTGAAACCCAGCAGATTTATTTTGGTGTTGAGAAGAATCTTTAAAAGTAAAATTTTGAGCATTAACAAAATCATTTGTGGCCAAAAAGCCAAAAGCGAGTTGCTTTGGCCTTTAGAACATTATGATCGTTTGATTGGTCAGTTATGGAATCAGCAACATGACAATGGAATTGACATCCGGGTTCTCCAACTCCCACAGTCCAAAAACAAGGATTCATGGTCAATGTGTGGCTCTAAATTGCCCCTATATAGTGTGTGTGTGTGTCTAAGTAAGTGAGTGTGTGCCCAGAAATGAATGGCACAGTGTCCTTGCACAGTGTCTGCCCAGCACCCGAAACGTTCTCCCCTAGATGGGCATGTGGAACCCCCCCTGCAACTCACTTGCATACAGTTTATTCATAAATGCAGCTTAATTAACATAAAAACTACCTTTATTTTAAATACCATTTGAAACATAATGAAAGATTATGTAAGTTATTTCTTTTCCTTACACACTCACACACAACTCACACTTATAATTATAGTTTGCCTGTCTTCTGACATTTGGCCCCTTTCGCAGGCCAGATGTGAAAGCTCTTTGATATGGCATATTAACAATGCCCTTTGACTTTGTAGTAGAGGTTATGTTTAAAACATCAGCATGGCAGATGGAAGGCCGTTCGAGCGCACAGGTGTTTCAATTAGACGGTACAGTGAGTTTACATGTTTAAATGGGTATGCAGTAAAAATCTGACATAAAGGAATATTAAATAAACTGATTTATTCAATTAAAAAATCTCGCAGAGATGGATTGGCACACTGTCCTGGGTGTGTCTGCCCGGCGCCCGAAATATTCTCCCCTGGATGGGCATGGGGAACCCCCCCGTGACCCTAATATAGGGAAGATAATGAATGAATGAATGAAAAATCTCAATGACTTATATAAAACTATCTATAGTGTAGTGGAGAAAATATAATGATGTAATTGTAATTATTATTATATGGGACCTTTTTTAACAGTAATGAAAAACTTATCTTCACATCACTAGATCTTCAGCTGCAATAAAACCCCCTCACCGCATCAGTGTCCCTGCAGAACTGACAAGAAATAATCCAACACCCAAATTATACCTGTTCTGTTATGCTCCTGACCAATAGAGAACAGGGGACAAACAAAAACAAAGAAACCAGATGGACTACAGTCTGCAATTGTACACTACAAAGTAAACTACAAAGTCCGTCTATATGGTAAGTGGAGAAAATTGAAAATAGAGCAGTAAAGAGGCGTGTCCAAACTTTTGACTGGTATGTATAATGTATACAGTGAGATATTAGAAATGACATATTTCCTTGATTAGTATTTAATTATGTTCATTCTTTTAATTTTAGTGCAATGTCCTGCAACTTAACGTCTTTCTCTCCTTCAGTCTCTCTCTCTCTCTCTTTCTCTCTCTCTCTCTCTCTCTCTCTCTCTCAGTCTCTTTCTCTCTCTCTCTCTCTCTCTCTCTCTCTCTCTCTCAGTCTCTCTCTCTTTCTCTCTCTCTCTCTCTCTCTCTCTCTCTCTCTCTCTCTTTTAGGTTGTGTGTGGTGTATTTTTCTGGCAGCCTGAGGCAGGCTGGCATTCATGAATGAAACCCAGCCTTACAGTGGTCTGTCTCAAACTGAAATTATAGTGTTTGGGTGTGTGAACACAAACACAGAAATACGCCACAAATCTGGCTCTTGCCACACACTGGTGTAAGTCACTTTCCAGTCAGTGAAACCTCAGGGAATGTTTACAGTTCATGTGGGATTCTGAGGCATTTGTTAGTCCAGCGAATTGTGTAATAAACTAAAAAATTTGTATCGTTTTAATCAGATTTCAGATCGAAAACGAAGCGTATCCTCTGTGTTCACACTGATCTCATTATCAGATCATCACATCACGCTTTACAAACGGTATGGTTCTCGAAGATTTCACTTGGTACTAAAATAAATTCTTGGTAACACTTTTTATGAATCCAGTATTCATAATGCATTATAAAGAATTCATTCAAACACTTATTGTGTCATAAGCCTCTGTTAATGTATATAGATGTTCTTAATAACAATCATAAAGTGTTATAACAATATGACTTTTGCTTCATTTATACAAAACAACAGTTCCGTGTATGAGGTCATGTACTTGCAAGGCTTTTATTCATTATATTGCTTACATATAAATTTTAATCTCCAGCAGGCATTGACAAGGTCCTTCCTATGTTGTGTTTGTATGTTCTCCTCATAACTGTGCTCTCTCTCTCTCTGTATCCCTGGTTGTGGGTGCGGTTGTGTGCCTGTGGGTGAATATACATTTAATTGCCTCTGGCTGTATGAATGTGTGTGTGAATTTTAAAAAAGAAAGTACATTGCGGATGACTCATGAATCCAAAATTCTTTCTAAAACTTTGTTTTAGAGATCCATGAATATAACCTTCTATTTTAACATTGAGCCGTGAGTTATGCGATGGCAGTGACAGGCGCCATTTAACCACTTCCCTTTAAGCTGACCATAATTGCTGACCAGCATACAGGGTCAAGAAGAGGATGAAAGGAAAAGAGAGTGAAAGAAAGAGAGACGTAAAGTTGCAAGACCTCACCACACACAATTTATTAAGAAGGAGGCAATTGCTAGATCCTGGACTTTTAGTCCATGTTGAGTTTTGTTTAGGGGTTTAATGTCGGACAGCATTAAAGTCCCAACAGGAAAGGTTACGCTATACACAGTCACAGGGCCAATTTAACACCCCCCTGTCCAACTTTCCAACTGAGTGAAGTGAGCACAGGTGCCCGGGGAGGTATTTGGGTTAGGTGCCTTGCCCAAGGGGACTTCAGCCATAGTACTTGGTGGAACTGGGAATTGAACCGAGGACCTTCAGGTTGCAAGGCTCGTTCCTTAACCACCAGCCTCTCTCCCAGGTCTACATCTCTCAAATGTGTTCTCTTTTCTTTTATTTTATCCTCAGTTTATTCATCACTGCTGTTTTGGCTCAGCTCTTGCTGTCTATTTCATCTACACAGTCGTGCCCATAATAACCGTATCATTTGGGGAGCATTAATGCACTGTAATGTACTCCCTGTCTGTGGCGTCTCTGCTCCTCACTTCATTGCCATTTTTAATGTTTATGGAACCTCATGTTTCTCTCTTTCAGATTCGCGTCTCCGGCAGTCATTCCAGAAACAATGATAGGCTGCCCATTTTATTTAGCAAGAAAATTAGTTTTCAACTTTATGTCGGGGCAAATTCTGCATAAACTCTGATGGGTTTTTTGGACACTGGCTAGGAATTCTGGAAGGTCTGTGTTATTCTTGCCTATGCCAGTAAGTGTTGATCCTGCACACAGAAGCTGATTCATTTTTGCCCTTAAAACTTACAAAAGCTGCTTAAAAATGATTTTGTAAAAGCAGCATAAAATGTAAACCAATCACATTCCATTTGATTCTTCTCTCTGTTCCTGTTGTGGTCACCACAACGGACCCATACAGGAGAACATTTTGGGTGCTGTTAGATACACCTGAAACACAGCAAATCTCTTGCTGGGCACAGACTCACTCACACATACACTACATAGGGGCAATTCAGAGCAGCTAAATCACCTTAAATCTAGGTTTTTTGACTGTGGATACGGAAACAGGGAGAACATGGAAACTCCACCCAGATCAGGATTTGAACCTGGATCCCCAGCACTGAGAGGCAAACAGATGTGCTAACCACAATTTAATATAAATATATTTTTGTTGTTTTGTCTGCATTTCCACTCTTTAGTTTATTGCATGCTTAATGTTCTTAACTTCCTAATGTATTAAAAAGTATTTTTTTAATACTTTATGCTTCATACAGCTATAACACGATATCAACAGTTAGTTCGACTGCAATGCTTTTCATTTCTGAAGGAGAATCTTATAAAATTGCGGAGGAGTGTGAACGCAGGCACATTTAATGGTTAATTCGTTTCAGTAATGAGCACAGCAGGAAGGGATCCCAGTTGCATTTAATAGTACGAGAAAGTGACCAAGGTAAAGAGTGTTTTTCCTCCAGTTCATCTGTCTGCCTTTTCTTTTGAGCTCAGCAGGAACAGTTTGGCCGTCTGCTAATCCACATTTTACACATTCCAAACGGGGGCCTCTAAATGGAAGACGGCAAGATAGCACGAGAGAGAGAGAGAGAGAGAGAGAGAGAGAGAGAGAAAGAGAGAGAAAGAGAGAGAAAGAGAGAGAGATAGAGAGAGAGGGTTTGGCACCGAGCAGGGAAAGTACTGCCCCATTTAATGCAGCAGAGTGAATTGATGCTTTCTAGTTGCTCATGTGATAAACTTTTTTTAGACAAAGAATTCCAGTTTAGGTGGTAGATAGTCTCTCATAAAGCTGGTCTTATATGACTTACATGCAATTTAATGTCGGTACAAATAAATGATCAAAAATCCCATGTACACACAGGGTGTGGTAGCTCAGTGGTTTGGGTGTCGGGCAAGCAATCTGAAGGTTGTGAGTTCAAATCCCAGGTCCACTAAAGTTACCAATGTGGGTCCTTAATCAAGGCCCTAAGCTTCAACCAAGTTGGGATATTTGTATGTCGCTTTGGATAAAAGCAACTGCTAAATAACCAAATAAAATGTAAATGTAATGCACACTTACATATCTGTGTGTGGTCAGGTGTTTCTTTCAGTGTATTGCAGACATATGCCAAGCATGTGGAGTTTTGCGCACGTCAACCTTCAGATTTATTACACTGCCGTTCCTTTGTTCTTACTCTAAGATATACGACTGATCTGTTGCTTTTAGACTCGTGGGCCGAATAAGAGCAAGAGATCTGTGGTCATGAGGGCTTTACATGGCATCCAGGGGCCGTAAATACCACCACAGAATGAACGCTTTATTTATTCTGGCTTGAGTAATTCCAGCTCATCCTGCCTCTTTACAAAGAGAAGTGGTCAGTGGGAGATGTCAGGATTATTGCTCGAAATGCTCATTTAACTAACTTCACATCCTTTATCGTTCTTCAAATGAGCAATTTATTATTATTTATTTTACCGAATGCATCACAGGATCCAAAATAATATAATACAAGGTCCCACAACCTGAATCCTGTCACAATGGCTGAGTGGAATTTAACAGCATGACACATTCAGCAGGGAAGGGAAGAAAAGCAGGAGTTACATGGAGCTTGTTCACGTTAAAATAAAATTAGCCTGACCCCAGCCTTGAGACTTATAAAAATTATATATATATATTATTATATATATTATATATATTATATATAATTATATATATATAATTTTATGTGGGTTAGACAGAGTGATGCCACATACTGAGATGCCACAGAATACCTGTAGGTATAGGATAAGATCTATCACAATGAGAAGACTACACCCTGTTAGGACGGTAATTGTAAAACCCCAGTTTATGACCCTCATGCACTATTTGACTTACACGTGATGAGCCAGACAATCTAACAGAGGTGTTGAGTGACCCCCTGCCAGTTTATTTAGAGGTACGCGGAAACAAAGGCCAAGTTGTGCGTCATTCAGTCTGTTGCCCTCATTTATTCATACACACTGGCACGCACATGAACATTCAAACCCACCCACACACACTTCCTCTTTTCACTTGCATCTGATTTTTTTCTGCATTAACTGGTGATATTGATATGCTGAGCATTTTAACTACATTGTGTTAAGTGCAATGTCCACTTTCTCTGACAGCATCAATAATGGCTTCCCTTTATTCCATCTGAAGATTTCAATGAGACGTTGTGCCTCACACTCAGCAGAACTTCCAAAGATAAACCTAAGAGCTGAAGCAAGACCGTGTTGCATTTGAAATTTATTTAAGATCCTTAAGATTGCATTGTGGGAAACTGTAATTGAACTGTGTTTATTATTCAGGAAACATCTATAAATGTAGATGTTGACAGTGTGATAAGTGGGTGTGCAAGCTTGAAGTGGATGTTTGATCTTTGACTGGAGAAATATTTTGACAGCACCATACTTAATCATCTACTATAGGTACATACTGTCCATATAATATATGTATCTATGTAAGCACATATGGATTTATGAATGTATGTATGTTTTTTTTTCTGTAATTCAAAATTAGATGATCTATTAAGGCTCTAAAATGATACTCCTTTCAACTAAAAGGAGTAAACTAAAGCACGCTTTAAACTAAAGCACGCTTGAATAATAAATATTAATAATGGCTATGGCTTCACATCTGTTCTGCAACTGAAATGTGGGTCTCTGGGAGCCATTACATTATACAGTGACCATATGTATGCTCCTGCTTGCATTTAATGGACATTTAATCAGGTCTCAGTTTACACAAATTCTATCTGTTGCCCCTTTAATGCCATGCACATTTATCAGATCAACATCGTTTTTCTTTGTTAAAAATGGTTATGACAGTAACAGTGACCAGATACCATTAAACTGTAAGATATTTTTCAGTACACAGTGTGCATCAGGATCAGAAATGCAACTGTTATTATTTCAGATAACAAGAAATGCTAGACTTTGTATTTTTTGAGCAGTCTGCGTGGGTTCCTCTGTCCACATGAAGTCGCTGCCTTTTGGGTTCAACCCAGTGATTATTGCTAATGCAGTAAGCTTTTAAGCAGTTGTGTATTAAGCACACTTACACACATGAACCGATGCACTGCTCTGCACCCTGCATTCTGTTGCTGGACTTTGAGCTCATATCGCAGCAGAGTGCTGAAACCTCTGAGGTGGAGTAAAGCAAGAGTGACGGAGTGCTGTTAAACCCAGACCTGCTTCTCAATCACTCAACACTTGGCTCTGTGCCCCAGTTCCAGACACCGAGACTTTTCTCTGTCTGTCTGTGTTGTATTTAATTCTACCTTTATAAAAGTGCTACAATATAAACAGTAAGTCAATACACTTTTAATATAGAATTTGATGTCACATGTAACTAATATGTTATGAATTAGACCTACTTACCACAATAATAAAATAGTTATGAGGGTATACTTGTTAATGCTCAAGCAGACTTTGTGTTCTGTAAAACTCATGCATGATTTTTTGGTTAATTTTAAATTAATAATCAAGCTGCAACCAAGCAATATATTCTGTTTCTTTAGCAATGCTGTAATCAGCACAGACACCTTTGGTATTGGTTTATAAAACCTCCGTTGCGTGCCGCTTTGTGGTTTGTCTGTAAACAGTGGATTACAACTTGTGGTTTCCAGAATAACGTACTGTATCATATTGTTTTAAAACAGAATAACACTCACACACATGCATTAGCATTGTATTACATTTCTGGGAATAACTTGGTTCTCAAAGCAAAATCTTTTTGGAATTAAATATGGGAAAGCGCCCCCATGTGGCTCTTTGAAGTAATGTGGAGCAATTGACGTTTTTGCCGATTTAAGATAAGATAACCTTTTATTAACCCACAAGGGGAAATTTGCATCATTACAGCAGCAGCAAAGAACTACAACACAAGGATATATAAACATTCAAAAGATAACATATTGCACTTTGTATGTTGGTATAAATTGTTGCACTAATTCTAACGGTTACATGCTGTCAGGCTTGTGGTTAGTGCAGAGAACAATTTTGTCTTCAGCTGCTTAAAATGACAGCAGCTGTTAAAGGTTATTTCTGGGTGGTTAGTTAGTAATAGGAAGTGAATAAACGTTTCTCTTATAGTTTATTTATGGACATCATTTTTTATGTTAAGATAAGATAATTGTTTATTGGTCCCACAATGGGGGACATTCACAAATGCTCTAAAATTGGGTGTGGTAGCTCAGTTGTTAAGGTGTTGGGCTATCAAACCCAGATCCACTGGGTCCTTGAGCAAGTCCCTTAACCCTCATTGCTCCAAGGGGCTGTATCATGACTGACTCTGTCCTGATCATCAAGTTGGGATAATTAAAATTAAAGTCGCTTAGGAAAGAAGCCTCTACTTAATAACCTAATGTGAATATGGTTATTGTATTATACTGTATTAATATATTGTTTTCTTCATGCTATTAATACGGTCGATATTTACTTAACTTAATTAAAATAAGTAAAAAATGTGATTTAGTTTTGGAGACAGTGTGATGTGTAAATAGTATGATGCTTCTGGAGCATTTGTACACATGTACTAAGAGATAAACTGAACCAATTTAAATAATCCTGTCCTAATTTCTAATATAAAATAAAGATTATAAAATAAATAAAGAATAATAATTTAAAAATATGCACCTGGAAGAACTAAACACTGATTATTTCCATCCGATTCTGCTGACCTTCATTAACACTGCAGTCATGGGAAATACTTTTAAGGAACAATAGATGCAAACGTGTATGTAAACATAGCTTCAGGAAAATAATTGTTAAGGAAATCATCAGACAAATAAAGCTTCGAGTGCCATTTATAGGTTTATGTGACCAGTTAAATAAGGAAGACCATGGGAGGTGTCCAGCATCCTTCCTTCTCTTCCTCCATGTGCTGGCACAACGGTTTTCCTGGAATCTTAGTATTCCCGGATCCTCCTCATTCCTGATACAAGCATGTTTATGAGTTCCATCCTCACAGAAAAAATGATTTTTCGCTTCTTGCCAAGACACACGCAAGCCTCCTGATTAAACGTCTACAACGCTGAGTAAATGACGCAGGTCATCAGTAACATCTTGGCTGGTTTACAAAAATCAATCCAGTTCTTGTTGCTTTATAAACCATTCATAGTTCAGTGATCAGGCTTTCGACCTGAAATTCAGGTCTATATAAGTTATGACACATGCATTTGTTATTGATACAAATGATCATCTATAAAAATGGTATAATAATTAGGGTTTCAGCTTTTACTGCAAAAACTGCATAGACTGTAATATTTAACTCTGTTTTTATTCTGGAATAATCAAGCTAATTAATAAAAACCCCACTCGAAGATAAAACACAGTCTTATTTTAAAGTCCAGTAATGATTTATCTAAATTCAGCAATAAAACACAAACCAGAAAACAACAAACACCTGAAAAGGATTTGCAACTTAATTTATAGACAGTGTAGACACCAAAACTTTGGCTGTGTTCCAAACCACATGCTTCTCTCCTATTTTTAATATTAAAAACTGCCAGCAATGAAATCATTTAACTAAATTTCTACAAACCAGGTAAATACCCTCCCCATCAGAGTGGTTCCCTCTATATTACATCACTGGTGTTTGAACCCCTGCTGTATACACTGTAAAACTGGCAGTCATCCAGAGACGAGAAAAAACATACCCCGTATCTGCAGTAATAAATAACATTCACTAGTCTTGGCTGGTGCAGCGCTCTCTTTTTTCCCCCTTATTAAAAAAATGCACGCGAGCCTCCAGTTAAACATACAGAACAACTAGGTCACACGGAACCAGGCTGAAGGAAATGATTAGAACCTAAGATCTCGTGTCTAAAGCCAGAAAAGGCTGATGTGGTAAAAGTGTCAATGACATCAATTAAAAGAATCTATTAAACTTAAACTGTATTTTCACTGTATTATTTACATAATTAAAAGTATGTGGACTCATTTTATTCATTTTGTGCATAAAGTCTCCCACTGTTCATCATCATCATATTATTATCTTCTGCTTAATCCTATGCAAGTGTCACGGGAAGTCCCATCCAAGGGACATTGTTTTGGGTCCCTGGATCCCCATTGCTGAGTGGCACAAGAGTGCCAACCACTACACCACAATGGGATTACTTTAAGGGTAATATTGCACAATTACAGTGAATAGTGTTTCTGCTGTGACTAAGTGAATTTTCCCATTCACTTCCCACAATAAAGGCTTATCTCATATTAAATCAACCAATCAACATGTGTTCAACAAGTGAAGCAACAACATACAGTTTCAACAGGTCAAATCAGCAAAACTCTCTTTTTTTTACAGAAGGTTTGTATATAACTCCAGATCTGCAGATTTTAAAAGTAATTGCTGCAATAGTTTTCAAACATTACTGTTAAATCCTGTAAATACTTTTTTTCAGGGAAAGTGTGATGGTGTGTTAAAACCCATGACTTGATAAACAGAGCTTACATTCAAGCCATGAAATAAAGGACTTTATATAATTAAGTGAGTTGATTGGAATGTTATGTAGGTCACAACTGTTTTGCAGTTTCCAGTCCTGTGCCGTGCGTCTGGCCTGGATTATTAAATCGCACCATAACAACTTGTTTTTCCTTAAACTGCCAGTTGTGACTTTAAAGTGGAGGAAGTGTCCTTTTGATTATTTAAACAGTGAAATTATACAAAACTGAATCTACAAGCTGTAACTTTATAAATTGGACTAAAACTGTCTTTGCCTTCAGGAGATATGAGGCTCACAAGATCTGGGGCAAAACAACTACACTACCTGTGAGATACTAAAACGGCTCTTTAATAACATATTGAAACCTGATTGTGTATCTAAATTAGGGGGAGTGAGTTATGTTGTGGACAGTTCTTATCTGACATTTTCTGTAAATTGTGGAGGTCACAGGCAAATCAGTACAATTTACTTATTATAATGATCAATGGGCTTAGTGGTTAGCACGTTCGCCTCTCAGCACTACGGATTCCCAGTTCGAATCCCCATCTGGGTGGAGTTTCCATGTTCTCCCCGTGTCCGCGTGAGTTTCCTCCGGGTTCTCCGGTTTCCTCCCACAGTCCAAAAACTTGGATCAAGTCAATTGAGTTCTCCAAATTGCCCCATATAGAGTGTGTTTCTGTGTGAGTGAGTGTGTGTCCAGCGATGGATTGGCGCCCTGTCCTGGGTGTATCTGCCCAGCACCCGAAACGTTCTCCCCTGGATGGGCATGGGGAACCCCACGACCCTAAAATAGGATAAAGCAGAAGATAATGGATGGATGGATAATGATCAATGCTGATCCTATAATTATATATAAATATACAATTATATTCCATAAGGGCGGAAGTTTGTGTGTGTGTGTGTGTGTGTGTGTGTGTGTGTGTGTGTGTGTGTGTGCAGGTATAAAGTGATCTATTAAAATCCCAATGACATTATAACACACATCAGGGTCACACTGTCCCCCTCGGACTTCGTTGATTCTGGGAAACTAGATCACCTTCCTGTCAGGCATTTCCTCATCTTCATTTTTTTTTTATTAAATTGTATCAACAAACATTGTGTGTCTCCCAGAGTGAGTGAATGAACTCAGATGAACCCTTTGAATTACATTGTAAAGCTGAACATGCTGTGCTCTTTAGATCAGAATCCAAGAAAATTCAGTCCAAAACTGTAGAAACTTTAGAGAAAACTGCTGTAGATGATATTGAGCTTCTCATTATTGAGAAACATGCACATAGTCACCAGCTAGTTTTAATGGTTGATAGATCTGAAATTGAATTTTTGGGCTTTATGCTGTATAAACAAAATAACTGATTGGTACACTTCAGGGCTTTATATACACTTTAATGCATCTGTATTAAATTAAGCTTCGCTATTAAATTCACCCTTTTCATCTCTGTCACGTTTCCAACGTCATCCATGTAAGAATTCCCCATCTGTTGTATGACTAGTGTTACAAGCATGTTAACACAAGAGGAATCCACTGTTGTCCAAACTGTTGACATCACTTTGCAAATACTTAAGACACCTAGATCCAATGACAAGCAAATCCTTCTGACTCTAAACTCACTAATCAGAAAGAAATCCTACATCCGCTGCACCAAACGAATTGTGTATGTTAAAAATCCGGTGGCTTAGTCAGCACGTTCACTTCTCAGCGCTGGGTATCCAGGTTCGAATCCCATTCTGAGATTCAAAAACAGGGATTTGAAGTAAATTGGCTGCTTTAAATTGTCCGTGTGTATGTGTGTGAGTGATTGATTGTGATGGATTGGCGCCCTGTCCTGGGGGTATCTGCCCAGTGCCCAAAATGTTCTCTGCTGGATGAGCATGAGACCCCCCCACCCCTGCATTAAAACATGAAAAGCATAACAGACCACCTGAAAGACATCACTAAATAAATAAAGGGCAATTAAAAAAGAAGCAACCAAGAGGTTAAAGTTGCCAAAGACATTCGCAGACACCTAAAGGTCTTGTTTACTTTTTGAATTCGGCTTTGTAATGCAGATAGGTCATATTTCGTTTTGCAGGTGGTCTCAACCCAAACAGAAAAAAAAGAGGAAAAAAAACAGATTCATCCCCAGGAGACGTTTTCTCCTCTGACTATTTGCCACAGTTCTGCTTTGTAATCCTTAGTAGTTTTTTGGTATATTATACATAAATGTTTATTATATGGAATCCAAAAAAATATTCTATATAGAGGCATAATATATAAACACCATCGCAGTTGGATGATTTTGAAATATGGCTCTATTAGCTTTCAACATCTGGATTGTGTATTCTTGGCGATGCTTTTAATCTCATTGTTATTAAAATTGTATGTAAGATTAAATGGGATAGAAATAGTTGATGTATGGCCGTTTTCATGTCTTGCCACATATAGTTTGTTTGATTTCGGAGCTCAGACACGAACATTTAAAACACTGATGTTCTTGATTTGGAGCCACACTGCTCTACATTTAACAAAACGCTTACGGACAGCGTGTTATTCAAAGCTTTGTCTCAGCTTTAAGTTGATAATGAAAATACCTCCTTTTCTTTACTTTTATTTTCACAGAATTCATTTCTGAATTATTATAAAGAGTCGAATTGCACTGAGAAATGTAGCCCATAATCCAATAATGATATTTTTGCCTCCACTTCATGCATAACTGATGAAAATGATCATGAAGGCAGTAATCAAGGAGGATTTTTTTTAATGAGTCTTCCCAAGAATAATGGATGTCATTATTAAAAAAAGCATTTTTGGAAGAGCTGCTGGTGAGACCTCATGAATGTGGTCCTTATGCCAAATTGAATCAAACTGGTTGATGACTACTTAAGTTTATAATGCGATGAAGTGCAACGAGTGATTAAAAACACATTATCTGCATTTACACTTTGATTTCTTTCTCGAAATTCTTGGTGCAGTAAGTGATAAATAAGGTGAGTTCCTTCATCAAGATGTTACTATGATGGAAACATGTTACCATGGCTTCTGGAATCAATGTCAGCTGACTATTGCCAGACACAAATTGCCTGGACGTAGCCCTAAAATAGCGATAATTATTATTGTTATTATTCTTAGTAGTATTATTATAAAATAATGTTGTGAAGTTACAAAGTCAGACTTAAGTCATTTGTAAGGCTACCAGATTTGTAAAGACTTAAGTAAAGCATTGTGCATGTAAACTAACGCATCCCTAACAGCACCACCATGACGATTAGCATAACCATGCGAGATTTAAGTGCTCTGCTCTAAATATTCTCGGTTCTTGCCGCCTTCTTGTCTGTCTGCTTTTCTCAGCGACTGCCCTGACTGATGGCTCCTTGTGTTTGTGCTTCCCATGTGAAAGTTCCTCACACTCGCCGTGGCATTATCACCTTGCAGTGAGTGGGCGACAGGTGCAGACTCATATAACCTCTCTGAGCTCTCACTCTGATTCCTGTTACTTCTCGTTTAGCCCTGGCGGTGTCTCAAGCATTCTTGTTTAGCTCAGCCATTTCTCAACATCAAAAAACCCCACTGAGCCACAGAGGCAGGGTAATATAATAATGTGACAGTGTATGCATAGCCCGCAGATATGCTTTGGAAAGACCTGGGCCAACAGCCAGCCTCAGATAGAATGTGTGCGACCCTGCTGGAGACTAAGTTTGTTACACAGTGCAATAAAACTTCAGGGTTTAACATTTAAACCCACACATATATTTGTCATGACAGACTTTGACACATTTTAGATTTAAATCAATATAGTGATATATCATGATTGTGTAGCATCGCGTCCAAACCATCTTTGCAGTTTCAGTCGATTGCAGTTGCAGAAAATGGTGTGAAGTCATGAAGTCACAATTTCCTTTTTATTCACACATATTTTAAACCAACATAAATTAAAATGGTTCACCCGCAGCGTTTAGATGGGGGTCACGTCTGGCTGAGATACTGACACAGTGCTGGCAAAGATAAACTGCATGTGAGCCAAAGGTGGCCCTCATATAGAAACATTTATATGGCAAACACATCCCAAAGTACATGTAGTGCATGTTTGGCACTGCAATATGGGAGTCATCAGTGGCCCACAATAAAAAATATATATATACGTTTTAAAACATCTCTGGTTTACAGCTGGTAAAAATTTGACATAAGTACCTTAACGTTTGTCATGTTCGGCTGATACATGGCTTTAATCTGGTGCCTATGTGGCATTGTGCATGATGAGATAATGAAATGAGATGAAAGTCTTATAAACAGAATTTAGATTTTCTATAATATTTACCAGATAAAGCCAGGCTTTTATGATCAAGTTTCTCTAACAGAAGCTGAATTAGTTTCAGGTATTAAATGAATGCTTTATTCTATTTCAGAGGACAGTTTGTAAAGGAAACACAGTTGTGTTATCTGATATATTCCAAAATACCACTTTATGGTGCCAGGAAGAAAAGCAAAAGATGGTGAGATAGAGACGAGGTCAAACTCTGACTCATTATTTTCTTTAGGAATACAGTCTTCCTGGAATCATGAATTCTCTATATTTAGGGATATAGTCTTCCTGGATGACACATGTACTTCCTATAAACCGTTATCTTGAGAAGCAAATATGAATGAGGGGCAGTGTGTAAATACAGCTTTGTATATCTCACATAAAGATAAAAAGACATTTAGATTTTTTTTCTGCTAGTACTGGTTACTGACAAGTGTTGGTCCATCATGGATTCAGTGGGTATTTTGGTAGTTATATTACAGAAACTGAGCAATACAGAAAGGATGGGTCTTGACCAAGAACATTACAACTGTACTTTATCAAATTCCAATTTTCAAAGGGGTCGTTGGGGGGATAGGTCCCCACAACCTATCCACAGAAAAATGTTTCAAGTACAGGGCAGATACACCCAGGACAGGATGACCTGAATCCCCAGCATTAAGAGGTGGATGTGCTAACCACTACACCACCATGCCATCCCCTAAATGCCATTTGATATTCTTCAACTAATTTACATGTCTTTGGACTATGAGAGGAAAAGCATTCGGATTCTGGAAAGATCATGGAAACTCCAGACAAAAAGAAGCCTGTTCATCCACCTGAAAAACCCAGGACTCTCCTGCTGTGAGGCGACTGTGTTGCCCACTGTGCTGCCTCCATCTTTCACCTTTGTAAAAATTAAGATTTTCCTCTAACCGTGTCTTCAGTTACTATTTATTTTTTGGTTTTGGTTAATAACCAGATTATAAACCGACTCAAATCTTAATTTCTGATTTTATTTCACTTTTTTGGTTTCTGTTTCTATTTTTTGATATTTGGCCCATTTCCTACTGATTGCCACAAAAATGCTATGCACGCCATACCCATTTAAAAGCCATTGTGTTTGTCCAGACAAATCGGTCATGGTCCTTGGATTGCAAAACAGACATGTAAAGGTACAATTAACTGACCTTAAACATGTGTACAGCTCATGTTCTTCAGCTCCTCCATAATATTTTTAGAACTTGTTATGCCATGTGAGTTACCCTGTGGTTTGAAACAACAGCCTGTCTGAGCATCGCGTCTGGGTTCAACAGATTAGTGGTTTAGTTGTAGGCTCACATTTTTCACTAGTTGTACCTCATGATGGTCTGGGTTAGTGTTAAGTTTAATTATATGAAATTGATCAGTAATTTAATACTAAAACATCATAATATCTTCTTTATATCCCATACAAACATTTTAGAACTGAGAAGCTTGATAGAGAAAAAGTCTCAGTAACACTGTCTATGTATCTGGTGTTCATAAGGCATTAGAACTGCATTCGTAAAGCTTCATTAAGTATTCATAATGCTTAATAACATGTGTCATAAGTCTCTATCAGTGTTCATAATCACATTTAAACAAAAAAGTTTTTTCCTTAACGCCCATAAAGTGTTATAACACTATGACATTGTATAATGTTGTTTGGTCCATTGACCTCAACAAATTGTTATAAGAGCCCATGAAGTGTCCAACCATGGCTAGTCTTGTTACATGTAAGGAAGGTGGCCTGTGAAGTGGAGACAAGTGTGCAGTAAATCGCCACAGCTCCCCTCCCTCCTGGGGGGTGAGTGATTCCCTCTTAGGCGGGGTTCCACAAAGAACTATGTCTGAAATGCTCTTAGGCAAGGCACCCAACTCCAAATGCTCCACAGGCACCATATACAGGGCTGCCCACTAGTGCGGGCATATGTGCTCATGGGTTAAATGTGGAGGACAAATTCCTCTGTGTGTAAGTACAGTAAGCAAATAAATCAGATACGGAATACAGAATACAAAACAGATAACAGTCCCCAAATATTCCTAAAGACATGTATAGCAATATCTGTCTGGCTTTCAGCTATTCCTGGCACTGGGGCTTTGTCTGTTCCAGTACGTCTCTTCTGTGTGAATCCCTCTGCTAAAAGAAATTAAAATTCCACACTGAGAGAAGCAGCCGGTTTCATTCTGAATAATGACAGGTCTAAGCCATTTGACATTTTCTTAATCTACCCACAGTTATCTCTCTCACTTCTTGAAAGACAGACAGATCCACCCAAACATTTTGCATTTTCGATGTCTGGAACGTCTTGTAAGACTAACCCGTTGCACTCAGCAGGGGCTGTTTGGGTTCAGTCTAAGCAGACCTGAACATAAACAGGAAACTCTTCAGTTGCTGTCATAAATCTGACTATCACCATAGTAACTATGTCATTGACCCCTTTAACCTGATGTGGCAGAGGTTATTCAGAAGCTCTGGGTCAAATGGAGGGAAAGTTGTGTAAATGTGCAATTATGTGAAAGTTTATTATCTAATGCGCCGGTTTAAATGAGCGATTGCACTTCAGTTGTGTAGAAACACTTCCGTCCCATGAATCCAATTAAATTAGAACCCTAATAAAGTTTCCTCAGGTATTCAGCCTCCTCCTGAATAGCCTACTGTCTATAATGCTATAAAGACAGTAATTAACTTTAGCTCAAACATGATCTCAGCCTGAAAATGAAATGAAGGCATCATAAGCATTAAGTTTAATCGAGACAGGATTTCTGCAAAGAATTCCAGTCTGAAAGAAAACAGCCAGTCAGCTAGATGTCACTAAAGTGGCTGGCCTATCATGTTCTTACACTAAAGTGAGCTCAGATTTAGGAAAATGCTGACTATGCTAACATGAGGGCAGGTTTTTTTTACTTGCTATCAATCTTATATCAGACAGTAATTTATTTCTTAAATCAAAAACAGCGGCTAAACTGTGTTACTGTAAGTCTGGCAGGCTACACATATGCTACCAATTCAGTTTAAAGGGGGAACTCTTAACAGTAACAAGATTTTTTTAATAAACTGACTTTAAATGCCAGGATGAGCATTAAAAAAAGTCAATTCCCAAAAGTTCTTCTATTAAAAGGTGTGGTCAGAGGAAGACATGTTAGTATTGCTGAAAATAAATCTTTCTTTCATGCAGTAAATAAATCAGATATGATGAAATCACATGGTGATGCGGTCTCTGTTTAATTATATTTTCATTGTAATGTAGTTAATATACAATTAATTGAACTTTGCATCATTCTGAACCTTATACTTCTTATTTCAATATTTATAACTATGCAAATTAAGTCAATATTGTCACTAGTTTGCAGATCCGCATTCAGTTAACAGCTCACAGTAGTTGGATAAAAACAAACTAATATATTTCAATTATACTATTATATAATAGAACCTTTAGAAAGCTTTATGAATATGTTTATAATGCATTATGAATTGTCGACACGACTTAATAATTAATGAATATGCATTAAGCTTTCAATTATGTAACTGTGAGATATGGAGTCAACAGTCTAACTCTGGTTAGCGTATGTCCTGATTGCAGATGGACAGGCTGAAGATGTGTCGGGTTAACATAATCCAGATCTTACAAACCCCTCTGAAATACGTGCAAATCAGTGGCGCTCTGATCGGTTCTCCAAAAGTGACATAAGGGTTGGATCGGGTCCATACGAACTGATGTAATTGAAGGGGAGGTGGCAGTGTGTTTTTTGCAAGAGAGAGTGAGGGAACGGGAGGACAGGGGTAGCACGAGGGAGAGAAGGGGCACGAGGAGGTGATCATGAACCAGAGAGGACCCTCGGGACTTAGATCATTTTTTATTCTGTCATATCTGTCAGAGGTGAGTGGAGAGGAGATGCAAAGTGAAATCGGGGTGTCATTTTGCATTTTAGAACCCCTTAGGGTTAGTGTGTTCACTCAGTGAGGGCAGCCACAGGGGGTCTGTCCTTTCCTCAATAATAAACATGTGTGCACACTAACCCTGTCAGCGGGGTCTCAATAAATGTACATCTGTAGAGCAAGAGCATACAGTAAAGCTCATTAACATGAAGTATGAGTATTAATTTCATGAGTATTAACATGAAAATATTAGTTCAGATAGTCACGCAAAGGCAAGTGTGTGTGTGTGTGTGTGTGTGTTAGTTTATGTACAAAAATAAAATACTTTATTCTCAGGCTTTATATTTTATATTCTTTATTTATATTCTTTATATTCTAATGTGGTGAAGCTGTAGACTGTAAGCTTTCACTGTAATACAATCTTACTTTAGTCATAGAACAACCTCAGCCAGAGTTTCTACAAACAATCTAGCATGGATTTGAGATGGATTTCATTTAAATCAGTTCCACATCTTCTCCTTCATATCTTAAATTTAAATTCTAAATATTAGTAAACACAGATGACGTCTCACATTATTCATCATTGCCTGGTCCACAGTTAACATCTGGCACTGCAGTCACTACTCAACAAGGTCTAATGCCAGTAAAGAGCGCTTATAAGGCTTCATTAGACGTTATAAGCATTTCTAAAGTCAGCAAGTCATTCATTTAACACCAACATTACAAAACTTTATGATACCTGTAGTGACATTTTAAATTGTTTTATTTTTAGTATTTTAGATTTAGTGGCTTAGTGGTCAGCACGTTCGCCTCTCAGTGCTGGGTATATCTGCCCAGCGCCCGAAACGTTCTCTACTAGATGGGCATGTGGAATCCCCGCGACTCTAGTCCCTAGTATAGAATTAAGCAAATGATAATGAAATGATATTTTAGGTACAAATGGCCTCGATTTGCCCTAATATCTCACGAGGTCATAAGATTTTACTCAAATGAAAAAGCGAAAGGCAAAGGAAAGCTGCTCAGAGGACATACAGAACACGCCGTCATTAGAGATATCTTGCAGGCCACTGAGTGAGTGTGTTCTCTCCAGTTCAGTCAAATGAGAGAGATAATTCTGAAAGAATTGCCCCTCCCCACCTAAAACTGTGAGCAGCAGCAGGATTGTAGTGCGGTAAATAATGCAGCTCATCCCCTGTTCTCTTGCTTTCGTGTTTACTAGAGAAGGTAAAGGAATCCAGAGCATTACCTCATACAGTTCTGTTTGATTGTCCAACTAACAAGGGCTAAACTTAATTAATGGCCTTGTTGCCTCGTTTGCAAACTAAACTCAGGCTTTAAAAGTACTTAGTGCTATTTCGGGATTTTTTGCAGCCTTGTTTTTGAACTTTGTTGCGTATCGACAAGCGTAGCCCACAGGCAATGTTAATAGCATCTCAACTTAAATTATTAAGTACTGACTCCAGATTGTTTCCAGTTGTTTGCACACCTAATTATTAGCAAAGCATCGCAAAGAAACCCTGATCCGAAAATGTTAGTGCTGAATAATTGCCCGCTTGGCATGTGTATCCAAAACTAATGAAACGCTCTGGGATCAATCCAGGTCTTTTTTTTTCCTGCCAAATACTCCATCGCGGGAATACGGTTGAATGTACATGGTCCTAATCCTTATTCTATCCATGTTTAGAAAGATTTAAGCAAACCCCATACATTCTGCTCAGAAGAGGCCAAGACCTGAGATTGCTTTCAATTTGCTGGTAACAAAGCATATCCAAATGCCGTGCATGCTGCGGATCGTTCTTTTAACATGAAGACAAACTCATGATGCCTCTAACTTAATGTAAATCTCAATTTTGTTAGGCCTTTTTTAGGAAGTAATGTAGTTCAGCTGGGCCCATGTCGTTATTTGCAAAGACCCAGGACACAATCAAAGGACAAACTAACCTGCACTCTCATGGTAGTGGTTAGATTTGCTTCATGTAATTTTTTCACATGAGAGATCTGATACAGAGATTAACCCTGAACTTCGATCTTTATTGCTCCTGCGCTCACCAGGTTTCAATTACCCGGTGTCAATGGCCAGCCAATGGAGGGCCTCGAAGAAGTTTCGCCCATTCCCTATTTACCCTTTGATTCTCACAGACCCTGGTTTTCCTCCCTGCAGGCACTGATGCAAGGCAGAGCTTAAAAAACAGAAAACTTTGCTACAATGGACTGCTAATTGCCACATATTGTATCAATTGATGAAGATGAAAAACCCAATCAATAGCTTGATGGAGCCCAGACACACTGTCACTTGCAACTTTGCCACAGCTTTAGGAAGTAATAACACACCACAGCTTCAGTAAATTCATACTGATAAAAATGTACCTTGTAGGCTATACATCTACTAAGGGTATACACCTCCTTTTTGCTCCACTAATAAGTCCAAATCCATGTCCTCAGTTCCACTACAGTTCCAGAATGTAGTCCATCTGTTTGTGGCCTTCAGTACATACTGTGTACATCCCCTTTACTCTGTTCCCTTATGGTCAGGACCATAATAGTACTACCATAGAGCAGGTATCTATATGGTAAGTGGTAGACAATCATGCAAAAAGGGAGCGTATCCAAACTTTTGACTGATACTGTATGTATAAATGTCATTAACTGAGACCCATAAACAAAACTTTTAGTACTTTGAACATTTTCCAAATGCACTTACTGCAGGAAATCTGATTTATTCCACTAAGCAACAGGAATCTTGGAAACAAGAAGCATGTGTAGCATTTAATGTATAGATTTAATGCGATTCATCCATCTGAAGTTTTCATTTGTTTGCTGACAAGAAGATATACTATTTTGCAGAAGTATTTAAACCCAATAAATGTCATCCAAATTGTCCAGACATGCAATAAAGGGTATTTAGAAATGCCCATCACGGCTTGCCTATATTCCCTATATATAAAGTCGTAAATATTGCCCCAATGAAACCAAATTTAAACTTAGTTTTAGAAAATGCACTCCTTCCAGAATGTTCTCTTGAATGAATGGAAAGTTTGAAGGTTCTCCCCTTTACTGCGCTGGTCAATGGTTCATGCTGTAATGTTCTGATTTCTGTAATTTCTCTAACTTAACTTCAATGTCATGACGTTGCAGATTCCTTATCCACAGATTCCTTATCCACAACACTTTAATGACTCGATCTAATAAATTCTATCTGTTATTTAGTGTGTGGTGAACTTGGTCGGAACACCTGCACATGATCTAAACATTATTATTGTTTAATCACCTGTTAGCACCGCTGGGCCACCCAGAGTGGATGGATCCCCCACTGACTCTTGGCCTTTTTATGCCAAAAAAGTAAAAACACTCCCCATTCTTACACTTTGATTAAGGTTATTTAGGCTTTGGAGTGTTTTTGAATTTGGAAGATGCTTCATGACTGTCATAATACATGATCTACAGTATAAACAATGGGTTGGTTCCTTCTTTGGGCTATTTAGTTGACAATCAGTACAACAGTATTTTGATTTTACATTTGGAAATTGCTCCTAAGATATTTGACTGCTTACTGATACACATTCACATAAAGTATCTGCTACTTGATTCTAAGATGATCTTACTACCATCATGTTTGATTGCAGAGTGCATGCAAACCTGTTAATTATACTGCAATCTGTGTGAGTGTGTGTGTGTGTGTGTGTGTGTGTGTGTGTGTGTGTGTGTGTGTCCTCTCTGTGAAAATCTATTCAGTTCTGTGTTTACAGGGATTACAGAATCTGTGGACTCCGCTGTGACAGGAAGTTCTCACTGCTCTGGCTATCTAAGCGGAAAATGAGTGTTTGTCAAATGTGCCAGTCTTAATTTCCATGAAGTGGAAATATGCAGCCTCGGATCAGATATGTTGATTTTAGTCACAGCTAAAGAAAATCGTAAAACTGGCCCTTGATGTCCTGTATGTTACAAATGGTTTGTTTTTTTGTTTGCTTTAATAACTAAATTAAGTTACAGCAGTTTAAGGGTTACTAGATTTGAAGTACTTCCAGCTGACTGAGACATATTGTCTATTGAAATAGAGATCCACATCATTACATGCATTAATGAGAAGAAAACAATCAGAAACATGTGACAGAAGCCATTATGCATCCCTATAAATCTCAGAGTTTTGAACACTCTGTTGGCTGAGAGAACATTTATTCTGCAGTGCAGCAGACTTGCAGCAGAACCTGGTGTTTTTCATATGTGTGTGTGTGTGTGTGTGTATAAATATATGTATATCTATACACAAATCTAGTATAGGAATAAGCAAAATATAATGAATGGATGGATGTTCAAACACAGATCTTAGTTGTTTTTATATCTCTTGCTACCTTCGTTTTGTGCCTCTCATCCTTTTAATATTTAGTTTTCATTTTAATAATATTTCCATTCTGTTTTATTATTCAACCTTTCCCTTCCACCCCATGTGCAGTGGACCATGTCTGCTTATGCTGACTTTTTCACCCCTAATATTTTGACTTATTTTCTCCCTCTTGCTCTCTCACCACTCTGTGTCTGTGCAGTAGAACTATTACTTTGTTTTCCATTCCAGAATTACGAGCCTTCTGTGTCACAGACTTTAATGTTAAAATCCAACAAAAGGATCCTTTTCAGAGTTTAACTGAGGCTTCGTGTGCAAATCATAGATCTCTGCTCTGTGTACTTCTGCTCTGTGTACGGTCAAAACTCCATCTGACCCATGCTACCACATGTCAGCAGACCGTGACTTTATATGCCCATGCAAATTGTTGCAACAGAAGAGCTGGTGCACTCATAGCTCCTCGGATGGTTGCATTAATGTGTGTTCAGGGATGTGTGTTCCCTTCCCATGTTATCATGGCAGCTCTTGCACTGTTTTTCTAGGTTAGAGGGTTTTGGCGGTTTTCAGGTTGAGGTTAAACCACATCCACTGCATCCCTTAGAGCCTGCTGACCAAATATGATTTCAAAATCTTTTTTTTTCTTTTGTAAATTCCATTCCACTCTTTTTTGGACTCTTTTTCTCACCAGATAGGGTTTCAAACAGCCTGGGTCTCAGCACCAAGCCTGGAGCCCTGGAGTCTGCATGGGGTCTGGCCTCGAAGGAGAGAGGAGCAGTTTTAGCCAGTATCAACATCACGGTCAAATGAGTCCAAGGATGGCTTCTTCTAGCTACGAATGCTCTGAAGTAAACCCTGAATCAGCATTTACTGTAAATGAAGTTTTAGTGATTTATTATTACTGGAATGAAGAACTGGATATTTTTAGTTCTTTAGGAACATCTGTACATATCTGGGACACATTTCCTCTGTTACGTCAGTATAATTTAGAGCAGGGATGCTAATATATCAATCAGATTTATAGGTATATTGAAAAGGTAGTGCAGTCAGATCATGTACAATTGAACAAATGCTTTAAATCTTAGTCTTTAAAGTGCTTTTCAAAGAGGGAATTTGCTTACTATAACTGTTATAAAGCTTTATGACACTGGTCACTGGGAACTTCAGGTAGCAAGGCTGCTTCCTTAATCATAAGCCTACGACTGATTAGAAGCTTTGATGATGTTTGACTGTTAATCATAAAAATCACTTAGAGAAATATGTTAATCCAAAACATATCATATAAAGTAGGACACTCTAATGCTTTTTTAAATGTGCAATGTGTTAAGCATTTGCAACACAATTCTTTGGCTTGAGAGTGGTCATATTTGGCCGGGTTTTTCATACTCTCTTGCTTATCCTTACACTCTCCAAATTGTTTTTGTTTGTCAGATAAGAAACGTCAAACAGTCCAGGGACCATGTGCTCACATTTCCTTTCCCTGTATAAATATGGGCTAATGCAGAAATCATGCATACAAATGGGCTGTTACCCCCAGCTTTGGAGGGGAGAACTTTGCACCTGTTCCTGGTATCCCTGTGACTGTTCTAGCTTGAAATTTAATTATACTTTTTGGACAGCCTTCTCTTGAACTTCTGCACACGCTCGCTGTTGGCTGGAATGGATGAATCTGCTTTATAACTCTGGTCGTTACGTGAAAGTTTGGCATGGACACATGGGATATTCAGCCCTGAAAATAATGTGCAGGGATACATTCCATTTAAAATTTTTATTTTATTTTACCAGCAATGGATTGGCGCCCCTCGCAACCCTTGTAGATGAGTAAGAATATATTTAACTATGGAAAAAGTTTGTCTGGTCACAAAGACAACAAACAAAAAATAATAATGTTTTAATGCTGATAATTTATTACAAATGGATCATTTTAATTAATGTTCTATTATTTTCACATCTGTGTTGATACTTAAGGATGAGCATTACATGACATTCATTCAAGAGTTTGATGAAGAGGCTAAATAAATATGTCATATGGAACATTTTGTTTAGTAAGAGACTAAGGAATTTAATTCTACACTTACAATAAACTGCACTTGAAAACAACATCTTAAACTCCAGACAATCAAACACGGCCGAATTGTTCCTGGCAATGACTTTGTTAAGAATTAATCTTAGTTGAACCTTTCTGTATTGGTTGGATGTGTTTTCAAGTGGACGTCCGCCAGAGGAAAAGGGGGTAATGCACCGAGCTCTGTGTGCACTGCATCATTCACTGCGTTGCACAATCCTTTGGCTTTACAACAGTGAGTGCCTAGATATTTCAGCTTGTGCGTCAGCATGATCAAAGAGCCTAATTTGGAAAGAGTATATAGAAACATTTCTCGAAAAAATCATATCCACGTGTATGTTTAAAACAATGTCTGAGAAAATCCAGTCATTTTTATGTGTTGTGACAATGATTCCATTTATTATGATCATACTGTATATAGAAACGATGTAAGCATATTCATTCATCCATTTGTCCATTATCTTAGACTTAATCCTAGGCTAGGGTCACATGGGAGGGGGGCATCCATGGGAAAACTTTTTTGGCTGCTGGGCAGATACACCAAGGACAGGGTGCCAATCCATCTCCGGGCACACTCACTTACACAGACACACACTATGTAGGGGTAATTTAAAGCAGCCAACTCACTGTAAACTCACGCTTTTGGACTGTTGGTGGAATACAGAGAACACAGAGAAAACCCAGATTGGGATTTAAACCTGGATCCCCAGCGCTGAGAGGTGATCATGCTCACCACTCCGCCACCGTACCGCCTGGCATACCATTAAACTATCCTTTATCTTTGCTGGCAAGATGGCTATCCACCAATAAGAAGAGGATTTTTTTTATGGTGGACTGAATTTGAACAATGCACTTCTTCCAGAATTGTGCTGCACAGCTGCAGATTAGCTTTCCAGATTATCTGTAAGGTGATTGAAATCTATCATCACTTCTTTTTGTCCTTTCTCTGCTTTATTCATCTTCGCAGTGAATTTATTCAAAGCACATTTGACCTCATTATGGATTATGAACAAAACTAAAAACGATGTGCTCAGGTTCAAGTTCCAGATTTCCAGGCTAAATGTCTTTAGCAAGTTTCTTGAATTCTTCATCAATCTCTTTGCAGCTGCGTTGATGGCTGGTGCAGCAGAGATGAGACTGCTCAAATAACCAGAGCAAAAAGAAAAGCCTACAACCCCCGTCAAACCAACACCTGAAGCCCTTATTGCTCCAGAGTGCTGCATCACAGCCGACCTCTACAATCAAATTCCAAAACTTGGGACGTAATACTGTTCGCAGCTTCCACATTTATTGCAGACTCATTCCTCTCGCAAGTTAACACAACAATCCTTTGTTTATGCAGATAAAGCGAAAAGTGAAACCATTCGCAAGTGGTCACCCGAGATGCATTTCTAATGCCAGATGTGAACACACCTACTTAAAGCTGTCATCTTGTGATTGAAACAATAAAGAGCTAAACAGATTATTGAGTTTACCTCCACATTAAACATCCAAGGACATCGAATTAATATTTTGGACTGACGTAATGGACACAAATGACAAATTTAAAGTAGTAATGACAGGGTTCAAAGAAAAGCTAATAACAAGCTTTCAATAAATACAGGTTGTAGCTGGTAAAACATGTCAGCGATTCAGAACAGAGTGTTGTGTCTCAGAGTAATCACTACTTCCATATTCCACTCATTGTTATTTTAGATCATGTCTCTGTTCATCCTTGCATTAGATTGGATTAGTTATGATGACTAAGGTCATGTGAAAATGTGCTCTGTGTGTTTTTTGTGTGTGTGTGTGTTTCATTGCCTGGCCTCCTGTGGTTCTCTGCATCAGAGAGGGAAATGACTGTGCTTTTATCTGTTCTTTTGAAGCCCCCAATTACCTGAAATTGCCAGTTTTACAAACAGTGACCACCGTTATCTACAGTACTGTCCAACACACACTCTATGCTACAAATCTCACAATCGGTACAAACAGTATAAACACAGCTGTCGGTAAGAGTTTTTTAGCTATAATTATAACAAGCATTAAAACATAATGACATTATTATTATAAAAGGTTATAAATGCTCTTTACAGACACAATGTACAGTGAAATCATCTTGTATTAAATAAGAATGTCTGAAAATCCCTAAAATCCAATGTTTATATTATAATGCATAATAACTATTGATATATACATTAAGAAAGGCTTATGACAAATGTTCATTCATTCATTCATTATCTTCCACTTTATCCTCTTTTAGGGTCGTTGTGGGGTTCCCCATGCCCATCCAGGGGAGAACGTTTCGGGCGCTGGGCAGATAGACCCAGGACAGGGCGCCAATCCATCGCTGGGCACACACTCACTCACACAGACACACTCTTTATGGGGCAATTTGGAGAATTCAATTAACTTTATCCATGTTTTTGGACTGTGGGAGGAAACCGGAGAAGCCGGAGGAAACCCACGCAGACACGGGGAGAACATGGAAACTCCACCCAGATGGGGATTCGAACCGGGAATCCCTAGCGCTGAGGCGAACGTGCTAAACCACTAAGCCACCGTGCCGCCATGACAAACGTTATATCATGCAAAATGAATACTGGATTCATAGGAAGTGTTATCAATTAAATGAATGAAGATGATATTTTCTGTAAGCAAATTGACTTTTTACTTTAAGCATTTAAAATATAAATATGTGTATTGACTCTGCAGTAAGAGTAACTATGCCATAACAATGCCATCACTACTCATTTCTGTTCATTGGTTAGTGTACAAGGCATGATTTGGAGTCCAGGATGGAGTTTCTTGTTCAGGCGCCATCCTGGGTGTCTCCTGTTAGAAAGGCTGCTGTGAAGTCTCTCCAGCTCAGGGTGACAAAGTGCTGACTGAGGTCCTTGGAAAAAGGAAGGAGATGAGAGATAAGTGGAGAATAGCACTCAATGGGCCGGAGGGAAAAGGCGGCAGGAATAATTCACATTTGGTTAATGAAGCTTAACATAGATTAAGCTTTAAAAACGTGTTTGGGGTGAAGTGTACAGGGAATAGATCAATCGATGGGTAACAAACATTAAAGGGTTAACCATTAATGACAGAACACTAATGGGCAGCGGGTGTTTAATTTGCTTTTAAATCAAGGGGGACAGGGGCTGACCAGCCAGAGGATAATATTTCAGACCCTGGACAGATACACCCAGGACAGAGCGTCAACCTATCGCTGGGCACACACTCACACACACACATAAATCCATGTTGGACTGTGGGAGAAAACAGGAGAACCCAGAGAAATGCAGACACGGGTCCAACTTGGAAACTCCATTCAAACCTGGATCCTCAGTGTTAATAGGATAGCATCTAAAAATACAGACCATAAACAGCTTATTAACCTGAATACCAAGGATACAATTAAATCTTAATTAAAATTAATGTTGTGTAGGAACAATTTAAGAATCTATTACTTAGAAATGACTTATCCAAGAAATAAAGATGAGGAATTACTTGTAGGTTTTTATAGAATGAACATGAACAATGAGCATCAGTGGTCTTGGGTTTTAACAAGATATTGGACCTGACATTTTCATTATTTCGGGTATGCACCCGAACTGGTGCCAAGGCCAATGTTATGTTATGTCACACCCATGTCGTCTTGAGCTTCTTTGCCCTTTTTCAGTGCATTTTAACAAACTCATCCTCTTTTATCATGTGGTAATCTCATCTCATTATCTTCCAATTAATCCTCTACTAGGGATGCAGGGGTGGTTCCCCATGCCCATCCAGGGGAGAACATTTTAGGCAGTGGCCAGATAGGGCACCAATCTTCATCTGGGCACACACTTACTCATGCACAGGCTATATGGAGCAATTTGGTAGCTAATTTCACATGAAAACTCCACCAAAGATCGAGATTCGAACATGGATTCCTGAAAATAAAATCAGTACTAAATGTTCTACTAAATGTAGAATAGGTCTTTGACATTTAGGTAACTCAGTTTTATCTACAAGTGTTTTGAAATAGTTGCAGATCCAAAGACTAAACAATTAATTCCTCAGCATGAGTATTTACACAAAACCGCCAATCCCCCCGTCATGAACTTTCTCTAACTATCAACAAAAATAACCCCTCTCTACATACGTCAGAAAGAACTTGCCTGTTCCACTTGATTCCAAATTGCAGTTCGACCTCCAGTGACCACTAATCCTCAGTAACTCCTGTAATGTTCGAATTCTCGACCTCTGGTTCACCCAAAGAACAGCTAAAGGGCAGGACTCTATATACGTGTATGCCACTTCTTACATTGTATAAAGCACTTTCAGCAATACACCCCAACTTTGTTTTTACGTGAATCATTTATTATCCCATTAGTTATGAAACCATTCTTGTGTTTGTGTATGTTACAGAGGTCAGGAGGTCTGTGTCGGGATCGAGTCACCTACCCGAGGGGAGGAACAGGAAAACGAATGAAACTTTTTTGTGTGTGTTGATTTGAGGGTCTGTGTTGCAGCGCGATGCAGACACATTGGAAGAGCTGGACCATATTTTATTGAATAAAAAATAAAGCAGAAATGTTTTGCTCCTTAAAGCATGATATTTGCTTAAACTAGAGAGCTGAGTCCTGAGCGAGGGGTGATGGGGAAAAAGATTTCCATGGAAGCAGGTGATACAACGTGTACATCAGTGCTTTCATATGTTTGTCAGCAAAACTTGGAGTACTGGAGTATAATAAATTGAGTGCATGGATGGGGGAGGAGTAAATGATTAAAGTAGTGGTAGATAGATAAAGAGAAATACTTTTTTTTATTTTTATAAAAACCACGTGTGCCAGATCTCCTGTATTGTTCCAAATTCAAACCAGCTGGCCTAGTCTTGGCTCATCCATCTAAATAAACATTCCTCGCTTGGCCTGGAGCACTGAGGATCTGTTCCTCATTAGTAATCCCTCTTTCCACTGCACCTCTTTTAAACATAGATGAAGCATTTAAAATGCAACAAACATGCACAGCTTTGCTTCACACAGCACTTAAGAGGTCTGTCGCACCTTCATGCCCGATTCCTTAGTCTTGGCAATCGTGGTTTTCAATACAGAGGACTGAGGCTGTTCAGGGTCAGCGGCCTCCAGATGGTTGGCTAAGCAATAATGAGCAATAACAAAATCGCTTGTATGTACTGGCTGAGCTTCAAGAGTACAAAAAGATAGGAACAACTACATGGCCATGTGTAAGCAGGAGCATTACATTATCCTTTAGATCTATATCTTCAGATTTGCAATAGTTACTTGGCATGTGCCGAATCCCAAGTTAAACTTAGGACAGATTCTGTAACGGATATTCCCGGCACAACTGAGATCCGCGTGCGAGCCAGAAAATCATATCAATAAAAGTCAAGTGTGGCCTTCAGGACTTCATGACTGGCATTGAGAAATCGGATTTTCCTGGCCAAAACACTTATCTTGACTAAGCATCCGGGTAGAACATGACTCCTAGCTCATCAACATAGCAATGCTAATAGGATCCTGCAAAATACATCACAACAAACCATGAGACAACATCTCTTCACACATTGGGGAGCTGGACTAGTATAATATGTTGTAATAATATGTGGAAACATGGAAACTCCACCCAGATTGGGATTCAAACCTGGATCCACAGCACTGAGAGGCAGACGTCCTAACCACTAAGCCAGCGCGCCACCCTCATGTAAAACCACACCAGCAAATCTCGAGATCTTATAAATCACTATATGTCACTATAAAGAAGATGTGGGATGTTAACCATCTACATGTTTCAGACTGACACACCCTAAATCAAGCTGCAAGGTGTGCGGTTGACAACTCACTACAGATCAAGAACCCCCTTGAGCGTCCTTCAGGTTTAAAACAGTATATGAACCTCTGCATGGTCCTAAAAAGTAAGCATGTCAAATGTTGTGGTAATCAATGCAATGCAAAGCAATGGTGTGGACACCCCCCCCCACACACACACACACACACACACACACTCATACCACATATATTGGGTAAATATGCAGGTGTGGTGCAGGAATTCCAACCTGGATCTTTTTCTCCATAACGTTTGCTCTGAAAAGCCAAGATCAACACTGCTGGCGGTTCTTTACAACAGTATCCCCATATCCTGCGTACTTGCTTTCAGTGGAGAACGCCTCTGACTGGCACTGGTGGCCAAGACTTCTTTGAACTATGTATGCTGTAACCAAAACCCACTAAAATGAATTACCTTACTTTCTGCAGCGTTTCCCTTTGAAGGTTCCGGCTCTTGGTCTAGTCCCTGGGGTTGGTTCTGCTGGCGGAGGTACGACAACATTCTCTGTGGTTATGTTAGCAGGTGAAGGGGACAACTTAAAAGGGAAAAACCCTTCACGCAGAATGTGCCAGGGTCAGGAAAAGGATGAATCTGTCTCATCCTCTGTTAATAGTTCAACTTTAGAGAGATTCAACATTAAAAACCCCAGAAAGAACAAGAACTCGTAGCAGAACTTGATTGAACTCCACAAAAATATTGTTAAGGTGAAATATTGAAATCCGTCCCAACAACATAACTGTAACTAATGGAATCTGGCAAACAGTGACTTATATAAAATAACACACATAAGACCACGTCAAGCTTAATATTAGGTAATCTAATGCAGGAATAATGTATTTCAACACTTAAAGCCTAAATCATCCAGTCACATTACATTAAGGTTTTTGGAGATGTACTTGCCATGTATTTCACTTGGCTTAAGTCTGGCCCCAGTGAGATACAGAACGTGAATGTGGACCCTGTTTGAGTTCTTAACTTAGTTTCCGTCAGTCGACTACCTCCCTAACAAACCCTTTAATGAAACTAAGCAACCTTGTGACCAGCAAAATGACAAAAAACAGAAAAGATGTCCCATCATCATCCTCCTCTGGGTCTCTGAGTGGCACTGCATTAAAGCATCTGCCTTATCATCATCATGGAGACTGATGTTGCATTAGCCATTTCTCCAAGAACAATATATTTGGTCTGTTTTGTTTCAGGAGAAAAGGATTGCATTCCTGTATACTCTATCAATCAAACCATTACTAGCTAATCTCTAATGTGTGAACTTAAGTATGGAATTCAACACCTAATGTGTTATAGTCTTTAAGGTCAAGCATGAAACAATTCTTTAAAGTTTACTGTTTAGTTCCCAATATGAAGAATCCCTCTTTGTGTGCAGGTTGGAATAGGATTAATGAATGTAACAAATTCAATCTAGAAAAATAACAGCTTAACACAGTGTAAAGATACATGTCTGCCAGTCTCTGCAACTGTGTAATTTATCACATTATTGCACAACGGACAATTTATAATCTCTAATTCATCTGACATGTATGTCTTTGGACTGTGGGAGCAAACCAGAGCACAGTTATGGGGGGGCAATCATTCAGAAATTGAATACGTCTATCAATCAAACCCCAGAACATCATGCTGTAAGTTATCTATTAATAATTAAGCCAAAAATATTGTATGTAATTTTTCAGTATATGCTGATTCATGTCGAGCAGCTTGGTATTCATTATGAGTGTAGTGCTTTCATTCATACATTCCAGCCATATCAGACCCGAAATCTTTTTTTCTTTTTGGTTGCAAATCTCTGTATGTGGAAAGCTCTCTTTATCACTTTGGTTAAACTTCTTCTACAAACGATAGAAGGGAATGCGGGAATTTGAGTTTCACCTTTCTTTAAAATGTATGTTTAAAAAAATTGAGTCATGACTGTGTTTCAGAACTAAGGGCAGTAGCTTTCCTTAATATGTTACTCAGTTTGTCTAGATTTACTAGTTTCCAATATAGCCTGGTCATTAAAAAGCATCATGTCATTTCGATAGCAAATATAACATATTTCTATAGTGCACATGTTTGAGTTCTATTAATGAGAAAAGATCCTGCTACTCTGAGTGACTCTGTGACTATGAATTATTATTATTATTATTATTATTATTATTATTATTATTATTATTATTATTATTATTATTTATTTATATTAGGTTAATGATAAATGTTATAAAGCATTATAAATATTGGATTCATATAAAGTGTTACCAAAAATTGAAATGAATGCACGCACAAGAACAACAGTCCAAGAGATGGAGAACTCATTCAGCACTCGTCCCCATGGAACGCTTTTTAGCTCTGTGTGCTTCTGTGCAGGTCTGTAGAAGTGTTTAAGGCAGTAAGCATGACGCTTCTTCTTCCAAATCAGCACATATATCTTGTTACAAAAACACTATTACAGCCCCCTCATGTACACATCTGATGATCCTATGAAAATGATTTAATTTTACAGATCAGCTGAAATTCATTTTAATTTTCCTATTGTAAACTTCTTTTTATAGAGCTAAAGGTAGAATAAAACATGTAAACTAATGACATCATAAATCAATCAAATTTCAGTTAATACTTGTACTTGTATACCTTTTTTTCCTTAGCTGTTTATTCTCATTAGAGTGGAAGAGAGTAACAATATGGATGGGACTAATATAAATCTATTGCAGGGTAAATACACAGACAAAATCCAGATGGAAGGACAGTCTATAGCAGACCAAAACACACACACACACACTTCCACCTAGGGGCAATATAGGATCTCTAATTCACCTGACCTACATGTCCTCAGAAACTAGAACTTCTGGAGGAAACACAAACATAGACACAGGGTTAACATGCAAATTCAAAAGAGAATGAACCTTAGCCATCTGACTGAGAATCAAAACCAGGGCACTCTCGCTGTGAGGCAACAGCGCGTCCCACTGTGCCATCATGCCCCTCTGGGATGCTTTAGCCGGCTAAAATATGTCAGCCCTAATATTACCAATTTTCAAAAATGTAAAGCTTCCTAAAACCCACTAAGTAGCATCCTTTCATTGTTTAAGTGCAGACATCATCAATTAATACAAGAAAAATCACAAATAATCAAAATATGTAACTATACAGGTACGGTGGTGTAGTGGTTAGCACATTCACCCCTCAGTGCTGGGGATTCAGGTTCGAATGACAGATGTTAACTTTTGCTGATTAGAGTTGGTGTGGCCTCTTTTATCTGTGGTATTTTTGGAGAAAACAACATCCATTCTTCCTAAGATGAAATATAGACTTATCAGACCATTTGAGAAAAGCTAGAACCCAGATGAGCTAGAACCCCACGATCACCAGCCAGGGTTCTAGCTTTTCGCTGGTCTGATGAGTCCATATTTGTGAAGATATATATATATATATATATATATATATATATATATATATATATATATATATATATATATATATATATATATATATATTTTGTGAAGAGATATATATAGCTTTACAACATGATGCCAAGTAATCCTGGAGTATAACAGAGGGTTTTCTGTTCAGTCACCAAAAGGTTTATGAGCCGTTTTGGCTAATGTCACTGTATTTAACAATATAATTGCAGAGTTGAACACTTATTGTCGGTCTGCAGTGTGTGGGCTTACTGCACTAGTGATAAGCACCTTCATAATCACACCATATTACTTTTTAAAGTGCTGTTTTTGAAGCAAATCTGCTTTCCTATTTTATCTTCTCTGTCTCTTACACTTTTTTACAGTCTGCTTTTGCTATTTTCTTCTTCCTATTAAGGTTTTATTAGTTTAATGCCTGTGTAGAAACTTTCCACCGCTGACATTTAAGTTTCATTTGATATACAGTATATATTTTATATGACAGTGTTTGGACAATTTAAATTTACTAGTGCAGAGCACGTATCACTGACTTGTGTCAAGTGTCAAGTCTAAGGTTCAGCTGAAGTCATTTACGGTTAATTTATTTATAATAATTATGTAAACTGAACAACAGTAATTTTGTCTTAAATTCTGCAAACACCTTTTATTTCCCTATTTTTACATTATGCATTTCAGCATCTATCCCATACACCTAGATTTTTTATTTTTTTATTATTATTATTATTATTATTATTTTTTTTGTAATTTGAAATCTAAACTGTAATTGCAAGGATATGTGTCCTTTCACCCACCAATCTACATGCACAACCATGCAAATAACTAATCAGGGGTGTTTAAAAGTTCACAATCTCTGTTCAGAAAGGCCAGAAAAACACACTGATGGCTTAGGAGTGTTGCCCAGCAGCATCCCAGGGGGCCATGGGTCTTAACAGGTCTTAATCAGGCCCAATTCCAAGACCAAAGCCTCCACTCTGACCACAGGCATGACTCAATGTGTAAAAGCAATAAACTATAGGGTGGGGTCCGGCTAAGGTTTAATAAGGTGAGGAATTTTTTACCCTTTCTCGCTTTCTCACTCTCTCTCACTCTCTCTCTCTCGCTCTCTCTCGCTCACTCTCTCTCTGTGTATTTTCACTAATAATAAACAAGTTCTAAGAAAATGCCATGTATATGAGGGTGGTGTTACAAACTTTCTAAGCCAGGTGTGAGTGTGTGCGTGTGGGCACGTGTTGGTGCATCTATCTCTCTGAATTGCAATTTTAATTTGAAATGCAACACTTTAGCAGAATCGATTGTTGAACATTGCTAATGGGACTTGTATTAATGTCTTCTATCTGTATATGGATGGCTGACGGCATTGTCCTTTTAGCAGATGTTATTTAAAATTATTATTTAACATTAATATATACTTTTGTATACTTGCTAAAAAATCCACAATTGGATTTTCAAAATCCAATTGTGTTTATTAAATTAAAGTAGTCCCATCAACAATTGACATGCATAACAGGAAGTATTTAGATTCTTTAATAGTGCAAACATAATCAAAAGTTATAACTGCATTACCCATAATAATAATAATAATACGATTTAAATTGACTGATTTGATTATTTCGCTTCGTTTTTGTATAATGGGTTGAACTTTAGAGAACAGTTTACCTGCATGACCCCATATAGAGACATATCACCTTACAGCTGTGTACAAGATGTTGATGTAGGTTTAATCAGGTCTGTTTTATTTAAAGCCGGCAGGCAAGGAAACATAAGCCTAACAATCCATTAAAACTGACATCTGCTGTGTTTCCAGTTGAAGGGACACAACGCAGTTGCCGAGGTAAATGTAACCGTGTATCTTCAACATACTGGGTTTATTCATTTTACCTTCTGACAAAAGAGACTACTGAACACAGGAAGCAGTATTTTTCCCCCTTGTCGAGCAACGTGACATGGGAAATGATGAAATCTTACACTATTTACAGCAGTGGATTTGATTTTGGTGTGTTTTGAAGGACCGTCACCATTAGGTCCAGAGACGCAAAAGAGAAGTCGATTAGTTAGGAGAACCAGCAGCTTAAAATGTTTTGATTGACCCATTTAGGGCCTCTCTCTGGAGCTGGATCAACACTCACCAGATTAAATTATGAAACCAATATAAACCTGTTTGGTCATTCTCATTTCTACCCGTCATTTCTTTTTTGGAGGAAAATTCTGATGCGGTGCAGCTGGATCCAGGTTACATACGTAGTAATTCTGCCCACATGTTGGTGTTGCTTTCACAAAACCAGACACATTAAAGAAAAAACAATTCAATTACTCACCTGCTGGAAAGTTATAATAATAATAGAAATATGAATAATAATTAAAACAAGTTCTTTGGTAAATGTTCCTGTTTCTAGTCACTACTGCAAATTGTAAATCAAAAATAGATTTACAACAAATAACATCAGCAGTTTATAATTTAAACCCTATCCCTGTGTAGTTTCACACTGTAGAAATCAGGACTTAAGCCATGAACCTACTTAAAGCACAATCTTTTGTGGTTCTTCAGTTTATCATGATGCAATTCTCATCCATTTTGATTCAAAGAGGGAGGACGCATCCCTCTCACTTTGTTATCATCATGATTATCCTCCTTCACATATTGGTGTTAGAAAATTAAGCTTTGCTGTTACTCTTTATGGGGAGTTCTGATAAGTCCATCATCTTTCAGAGTGACCTCACTTCTGCTAGTGTAACTAAAAGAAAAACCTCATCTATCAAGTCCGTTTTGCACTATAGCAGCCATAGCAGATATGTGTTGAAACATATTGGGCAATGCTTAGAAAAAAATGATGTCATGATTCGACCGCCATCCAAAAAATGATCTGCTCTAAGGAATAAGATATGCTTTAGAGATTTGTAAAAAAAAAAAAAAAAATGTTTATACCAAAATACCTGCAGCATTCGCTGTTCTGACAATGTTATACTTTGTATATACGGTAGCTTTACTATATTCAGTGTGATTTTTTTTTGTTGTCTTGTTAATATATTTCTATATTTGTTAGGCCCATGCACATGCTTTATCAAATAAAGTTTATCTTTATCTGTATATATTTAATTAGACATATATTATTGTTAGACAAAGCAATGCATGACTTCCATGTTTTTATTTTGCTCAGAGTGATGAGAGTGATGTAGGTGTAAATTATCCTAATGTCATGATAAGAAGATGCCGGCAAGTGATTTTCTCACAACTTTTCTCACATCTGAAACTAATTAGACCGTATGCTTTGCAGGCACAAGTAAATAAATAGCAGTCAGTTTGTTGTATTGTTGCCAACGGCTGCATACGTTCAAATCTGAACTGCAATGAATAAAACCTGAGAATTTTCTAGGAATTCCAATCTTTGGAATTATTTAATCGGTTTGCTAAGTTAAACCATATGTGAAGAGGTAGAAAGCCTCCTCCTGTCAGTCAGCAGGCCAGGGGACTTATACCGCAGTACAGATGGTCACAGGATCATGCACAGTGTTATACTTGTAAATGTTAACATTGCAAATCTACGACATTTATTTCTCAGAATTACGTCCTTGCACAACAGTGTGGAGATACAGATCGCACATGCACTGGTACATGCATCAACAAAAGGATATTAAGAGAACTGTAGGAAGTATTTGTACATCGACTGGGTATGAGGTGTTCATGTGGAGTGTGTTTGGGTTTGGAAAAGGTAACAGACTTCTAGCTGAGGACAGCAGCTGAACTTCAAGTAACACTGAGGGTTAGTGAAAGGTTTTCCATTCCAGACGAGTCACTCACCTTATGCTCTCTGAATTTTTTAAACAATGCTTTTGCTCTAAATTCAATATTTTTCTCCCTTATTATTACTTTGTTTGGTTGTTTTACCTGAATAGTGCATCCTGGTTGATGGTAACTATAAAACTCAGTGTACATTTTGTGAATCAATAATTCTGAAAAGGCCTTACTTCATTTATGTAGTGAAAAAACAGTATCACAGAACAGGAATAATTTGGGTGGTGGATTGTTTATTGATTATATAGTGTAGCAGTATTATATAGTGTATAGTCTAAGTGTGCAATATTATTCCATTGCATACATTTATAATTTTGCTGTAGTCAATCCTTGATTTCTGCAGCTAGTTAGGTAGATTAATTAAGTTTGGTTTGTGGTGTGTTGGTATTTTACATACTTTATTTCATGCAAATGATTACTAAGTAGGTGTTGAGGTTATTTTCCAGATATTTTCTATAGTTTAGCTATTGTATTCTTATTGTCAGTGATTTTACCAGCTGGTTGTGGGCTGATGGGCTACAACTACTGCTGCTGCTGCTGCTGCTTCTGCCACAACTTCCATTACAAACTCACACAAGCACATGTTATGCTTTGAATGTCAAACAGTATTTACATTTATATTTCCAGCGACCTGGTCATTTGGCAGAAGTCTCATTATAGCATTCAGTGCTGCCGCTCTTAGCAATTTTTAAAATAAGTCAAACCTCAAACCCATTATCCAATATTAACACTATCGGCCATTTCTTAACCGAAACAGGAAAAAAGCTTCAATCAAACCACTGGATTTCCTAGATTTTACCACACAAACATTACAGACGTGTCATCTATTAGCTACTCTGTCCTCTTTCTAAAGCACAGCATCCAATTTATTTATTCATTTCGTTTAGTTTTAGGTTTGAAGAAAGTGAAGTGGGGCTGCTTCAACATGTATGTGCCAGAACAACAGATTTCTCAGCGTCCATTTGTTTAGCCTCCTCTTCCAAACATAACTGTTAGCAGATGTCTCAATCTAAAAAAGGAATTGAAAAAAAAAGCCAAACCCTCCGTTTAAATGTGTGTTTCTGTGATTCATTTGATTTTGTTTGTATATATGTATTGATGAAAGCCTTTGATGGATTTGATTACTTTACATTCGTGTACCAAATGGTCATGACCAACAGAGAGAAAAAGAAAACACACAGAAGAAAAAAATACAAAAATGTGCTTAGCATTTACTGGAGCAGTGAAGTGTGTGTATACAGAACCAGTCAAAAGTTTGGACACCCCCTTACCACCCCACAGAGCCATCAGTGGAACCCAGGAATTTCAGGAGCTAGAAAGAGGTGGGTGTAACTTAACACCTACCTACTTAAATGTACCAAGCACTAGATATGAACTGTCACCGGTGCAGATGCACCTGATGCCGCATAATGAGTCAGCCTCATACTTAGATAGATGTTCAGACCACCATTCCACCACACTTGGCAGATTTACCTACCTATGTGTGCAAATAGTGAGTGGCACGCCATGAAGTAGTACGATGCATTTCAAACTTCTGGTGCACCTGTGGTACTTGATTACTACCTGGCGGCTTAGCATAGGGGTAAGCGTGCACAGTAGGACAGAGACTACATGCTGAAGTGCTGTGGAGCTGCCACTCAGTAAATCACAGATCTTTACTCAAAGTAAATGAATCAGTTTCCTCATGAGCAGTGCTGTGTAAAAGCAGTTGGCGGGATGATTTTTCCCTTGCAGTGCAAAGACAGTCAGCCAATCCCATTCATGCTCAAGCATTGGTTTTTTGTGTAGTTTGGTTTTTGGTGAGAAGGTGGGTGCCCACTTATAAAGTGTGTGCTAGTATAAACCACCATGCACATAATTCTGTTTGTAGTAGTTTGTGGTGCATGTGCCCACTGAAATTGAAAAAAAGTGATACAAGAGTACCAGATACATTAAGGTAGAAGTATGGTATGGGTGCATGCCCTCTAGGGCATAGTTGGTGCAGTATGCCTCATAGGAGTAACATGCACCTGATGGCATTCCCATTGTTTTTTCATATTTAGTTAAATAACTGTTATTTCAGTTCTTTTTCATGTATTTGGACTCTAATATACTTTAATTCTTCCCTCTATTTTGGAGCTAAACCACCAAATACCGAATGGCTCTAAAAAGACGAGGTCATAACGTTTAGATACACGTCCATAGTGCGCTAATGACCACTAAATCCAGCTGCTGTATCAAATGTGCACATCTTACATATCAAAGGTTAAGGTCTTGTACACGGAAATTTAATTTCCTGCTGTCCTCCTCTCACTCTCCAGTCTGAATGAAGTAGGCGTGAAACGGGGAATGGACAGGACGTCTCTTGGAGTGAGGGGTTTAAATGGAGCTTCAATAGCACTTCAGTAATTCACTACTCACCCTGAATCCTAGAAAGCTGCATTTCTCATTCCCTACCCTGTGGCTGACAAATAAACCCTTCTTCTGTCATGCCTGGTCTAAATACGTAAAGTGTTTTCTGATGATTTCCAACGTAAAGTTAGTCTTTGACATGATGTTTCCTATGTATCTGTAATGAGCTCTAAACGAGCTTTTACTTAACTACAGCATTTTTAAAGGGGCACAGTGACCCAGTCACTCCTACCTCACAGCAAGAAGGTTCCGGTTTGCATTCCAGTTGGGATGTAAAAGGTCTTTTCTGGGCAAAAAAAAAGTCAACTAAAGCCAGATTTTGAAGAACCTTCTTCAGGGTTAGAGTGTATTTGACTCATAACACCACTAGGAAAGGGCATTTTATTGTATATTATCTGATCTGATTAAAACAAATAAATAAATCACACTTCAACTTTCCCAATTTTAATGACTGGCTCTTGACTGAGTTAATTGTCTCTGTCTGTGCAGTACAGTACAGTGGCTGAAAAATGCCAAGCAAATTAACATTACAAACAAACATGACAACAAATTACAATATGTAAAAACAAATATACGAGACAACATTTTGAAACAGCAAGTCAGACGAAAAGAGTAGGTACCCGAAACAAAAAGTGCTGAGTGCTGATAATTGTCAATCAAACTGTTTCGCAGGGACAGCATTAATGAATAATGAAGTGACAGCAATGCTACAAAATGTCTCAATGTCTCAAATCAGATTTACAAGCCTGCACCCCTAAAGAAGAAACAAGAGGAAGAAACAGTGGCAAGAAAAAAACTCCCTGGTGTAGTTTTTTAAGGAAGAAACTTGGGAGACCAGGTTTTAGTGGGAGACTCATTCTCCATCAGCAGCCGGGCAGCAGGCACACAGACAGCAAACACAGACGAGCCACACATGAGATGCTTTACCTAAGTCACTTCCCTGGCTCCGTCTCTCATTCACAAATGTTTACTATCTTTAAATATAAACAAAAAATGTAAAATTGATCATTTGAGCAGATAAACATGACCATGGGTTATGTATTTGAGCAGTTTCAATAAAAAGATGCTGTTAATCAGAATCTGAGGCGTTCTTTGGTACCCCAGATATAAAAACTGATCAGGCAGAGCTCTCTGGATACGATAGTCCACATCCGGATATCAGACACAAGCCAACTTCTGAGAGGCAACTCTGTGGTTGCATTGTTTGCTGTTAGTTTCTGGAAGTTGCTTATTTATCTGGAATGTGTGAAAGTCCCTGCTGTTGAGTAGAAGTCCATCTGGCCTCCAGCTTGTGGGGACTCAGGAGCATATTCATGAAAAATCAACACAGCACTGAAACAATTCAGAATTGTAACAGTGCAAACATTAGGTCACGTTTATTTTCACAATACAGGAAGTTCAGAGTTTCACTGGGGGATAGTCCATCCCCTGCAAATTCATTTTGTTAGATTTCATACAAATTAGGTCATAAAATGTATTTCTACTAAATTTTGGAAATCTCTAAATGCATGCAGATTTCACTTCCATTCGATTCATATGAAACATGAATGGATGTGCCACATGTGAACTGCCATATTGCTCGTGATGAAACAGGATCTGTGATGAGATATTAATAGTGGAGACGGAAGGTGTCCACCCTAACTGCATGTCAATTTACATCCGCTAAAATATCCTGTTTGGAAAAACTAATTTTAAAGCAATCCGAATAACTGTGGAGTGGCATGGCCAGAGGAAACCATACTGTTAAGTAAAGTTAAACAAAAGCCCATTTTTAGAATGTTTAAGCCAAAGGATACAGACAATGGTGGGAAATAACAAAACATCACACATGGGGATAAATGGGCTTTATCCAAAATATCATATGGTGACTATCACCTAAAGTACACTGGGTTTATTAGTAGAAATTTATATATACATACAGTACCATAAACCCCCTCACCACAGCAGTGTCACTGCAGAACTGACAGAGAGATTACAGAACCAACTGGAAAATGGACTACAATTGTAAAACTACAAAGATGGTAAGTGGAGGAAATAGAAAACGGAGTGTTCAAACTTTTGGCACTGTGTATATATAGTGTATACTGTGTATATATAGTGTAGGAATTTGTGTTGGTTTGGTGGAGTGAGTTCACAGTTCACACGAGGGCAGGATGTTACCATTGTCTCCAAATTTTATGCTGTACTGCTTTCTAGTCATTGTTTATGTTTTTTTATGTTCTTAAGTTCCTGGGACAGATTTCTTTTAAATTCTTTCAGCACTTTTCCTTTTTCGTTTCCTCTGTTTCTCATCAATATTCAATCTGGAATTTATTTACTTCTCCGTTTTTATTAAATCGTATGTTCACACGCACACACACGCAAATCTAAAAAATGTGTGGCCTCATAAACTAAACAGTTTTCTTAATCTGTACTCTCTGAGCTTTGAAACATTTCGGTCCATGTGTTCTGCATAACAACAGCTTTGTTTGTGTTGCTTGATTTGCGTCACGCTGTCAAATTGGTTTATTGCATCTCATCTTCCAAATAACTTCTCGTGGTGTGATTCATGGTTTGGATTTTTTATTGAGTGTAGTTTGCCTGCATCAGAACCCACACATGGCGCCCAACCTGGAGAGGCTGTTACAGGCCTGTGCACCCGATAACCACAAGCCATCTGCAACATTCTGGATTTGACATGTAGTGCTATTTTGCTGGAGTGTTTCATGTCACTGGTAATGTACAACAGCACCTGATACTAAACATGTCCTCTATTACTCCTGCAGCCAGTTGAAGCTGTACTAGATATCACATGATGCTGCATAGGATCATTTCAATCTCACTTCTTAATATTCCAGAGGATAACATTAGAGGATTTTGCTAAAATGTAGCAGCTTTTCCCCCCTTTTAGACTTTTTCTTGACACAAGAGGTGTTTTCATGACCTGAAAATGCAATGTTTGAAAATGGATTCCAGTAATAAACTGAAAATGCAACAGTCAGACATTGGTCGCTATCTCGACGGTGAATCATCAACACAGGCGCGTGTCCAACGGCACTGAAAGCTGAATGGAATGGAATGCTACTAAATCTCACTGCATTTGCACAGATACATAGTCTACACTATACTGTGTGGTCTCCATTCAAAGTCAATTAGAGAACCTCATGGAGCAGTGCATTAAGTCTACATCGCTGCACCGCTCAAATAGCAATTGCTAGTTAGAGTGCAAGTGGTTCTTAAAGGGAATGGCACGTGGAACGCTGATTGGTTTATTGCACGTTACACTCATAACACACCCATGAATAATTGAGAGGATTAACACATGCCTTGTGTGTGTTTTAGGCCACATAGAGTGTACTTTTCCTATTGTTATGAAAGTAAAGACACAAGGCCCTAAATCAAGCTGCACAGTGCATTGTTGACAGCTTGCTAAAGATTCCTAAACATAGAGTAACATGTGTTTAGTGGTTCTACATAATTTTTGCTCATTTTTTGTGTGACTTCACAGAGATGCTAAACTTTGTCATGCGTATGAGAGCTCAGTGTCAACTTTTTTATTCAAAAATGGGTTCCGCTAAAGATTTGCTACACAGTTCGGATGACATATTTAGGAAAATAGTAACTCTAGATATTTAAGTGTAATGTTGTACATGAAGGCAGTATATCATTAGAACTGAGGAATTTAACCTTTCTCATTCATCACCTACCCAGGTTATTAAAGCAGCCCATAAATATGATTTCTTGTGAAAGCCTGGGTCATAACAGCACTGCCGAAGTTTTTTTTTCTTCCTGCATGGGAATTTAAACTTGAGCTTTGATTTTCAGTCGAGGCAGTTTGCATTTCCAAAGGGAGACATTACATTTTAAGAGTGTAATTAATAATCATCAGCAGCTGCTTTGCATTCAATAACGCTTCAAATGCTGCCGGTCAGACAAAACCAACGGTAAAGGAAAGGTTTACGCAACTTGGAAATGATATTTTATATGTTTAAGATACCCAGAAGAATCAGGGCCTTTAGCATAAATGAAATCAATTGTAGTGTGATGTCATTCAATTATTTTCATTCTGTTTTTTGTTCATAAGGTAAAAGTTGCCTCTGAACATGCCTCTGAATTCGGGACTTCTCCGCTCTTATCAGGAAACACAACCAGAACCATCTGCTCAGCTATAAATGCCAGTGAATTTGATCATTACCTGTACCTAGTGAGGTTGTACTTAGCTGATGGTTTTAGCCCAGAGAGGAGGTTTATTTTGTGAGGTAGGGGGTCGAAGATAAACTAAATCCTGCATATGGTCCAAGTTAGTGCTGCTGTATTTATTGCTTGTGAGCATGAGGCCAGCACTGTGTACCGTGGGTCTCAGTTACCAGATCTCCACTGGAAGCCACAGGTACTGCTGATCACATGCTGCAAGCCTTGTTTAAAGTGTAATGCCCTACTTTTTTTTCTTATTTTTGAAACAAATACGGTAATACTTTCTATGAATCCAGTGTTCATAATGCTATATAAACACATTCATAAAGCTTTTTAAAGTATTCATAATGCTTAGTAACACTTGTCATAAGCCTTTGTTAATGTAAATAGATGCTCATGACCATACTCATAAAGTGTTACAAGAATACGTCATAAGGCTTCATAATACAAAGTGACACAATGCATCATAATATGTGTATTTTAACTGTTCAACTTTTAATTTTTTCTGTAGAAACCAGTGCCATAAAGCTTGATAACAATTGTGTTTAATAAATGCTTCCCTTAATAATGTCTATGTGCTTAAAACTGTTTATGAAAGCTTATAAGCTCTATTGACAGGCATTCGATAAAGTGTTGACATTAATTACCACTGTAAAGGAGACTGCATTAATATAAGTTCATAATTACTGATAAAAGATTATATTGTTTTTTACACAGTGAACACGTATGTACATTAACAAAGGCTTATGACACATATTATAACATTTTATGAATGTTTTATAAAGTTTTATGAATGTTTTTATAAAGCATTATGAATATCAGATTCAAAGAAATTGTTACCAAAAATATTACTTTATTAAAAACAAAGTTCAAATTATTTGTTGCAAAATTAAGGAGCAGACGATTGTTATTTAGGTCTTGCTACAAATCATTTCCATGTTTTCTCGTGACATAATAAATGCTGAATTAACATTTTAAAAGTTTATACAATAGCAAGAATACGATGTATGATGTATGATGTATATTTGTACAGGTGGATAAACAGATTTCCATGATCACTCTGTGAAAACCATTGTCCGTTGTTTTTCTAGTTCCGCACTGATTCACTGTTTTCATTGATAATGTACCCTGGGAACGAATAATATTTGTTTTCCTATCGTTTTCTTTGGCATTCTGATGTTTATGCGGTGAAGAAATGCTCTAGAGACAGACCAGGCCTCTTGAAGTTTGTGTGTGGGGTTTAATTTAACGTGGCCCCTTCAGTGTGAATTCCAAATAAATGGCACGTACAGGGTGTCTCAGGGAGATGGGAAAGTCAATATTATCAGGCAAATGATATTTGATAAGAAATTTAATAGTACTTTATATGCCATGGATTTATTCATTCATTCATTCATTATCTTCCGCTTTATCCTCTATTAGGGTTGCGGTGGGGTTCCCCATGCCCATCCATGGGAGAACGTCTCGGGCGCTGGGCAGATAGACCCAGGACAGGGCGCCAATCTATCGCTGGGCACACACTCACTCATACAAACACACTCTATAGGGGGCAATTTGGAGAACTCAATTGACTTGATCCATGTTTTTGGACTGTGGGAAGAAACCGGAGAACCCAGAGGAAACTCACGCAGACACAGGGAGAACATGGAAACTCCACCCAGATGGGGATTCGAACCGGGAATCCCTAGTGCTGAGAGGCGAACGTGCTAACCACTAAGCCACGGTGCCGCCGCCATGGATTTAATTTTATTTAAATTAAATGCTTGTAGAAGATGTATGTGTTTTGGTGTTTCTTGAACATACTTAATGTTTCTGCCTTAGGAACCCTAAAAGGGCGAGGAAGATCATTCATCCATTTAGCAGGGGTGAAGGATACGGACTCACAATTGGCACCACAGTAAGGTTCCAAGTTCAGTATGAAGAGTCATTTAATGCAGGAAACACAGTGAAAACACACACACACTCACACACACACACACACACACACAAACGAGAGGATGCAATCCATATGAAACAGGATTCATCAGGTGACAGGCAACTAACCCCAATGACAGGGATTCACTGGGCACACACTCACTCAATTTAGAGACAATTTAGGGCAGCCCCATGTTTTTGGACTGTGGGACAAAACCGAAGAACCCAAAGGAAACACATGCAGACACTGGGGAGAACGTGGAAACTCCACCCAGATTGGGATTCAAACCTGGAACTACAGAGCAGATAGGTCAACATGCTAACAACTAAGCCACTGCGCTGCCCTATTACAATAGTACATGTCATATTTAGTTTGATTTCCTTTTAATGTGACTCTTCTACTCAACCATGACGACAGTGTGAAAGATATTACGGCTTGCTGAACTTGCACAAAACCAGTCGGCTCTCATTCGGCTTATGCCTACATGTATATCGTTCCAACGGCTGATCCCTGCTTTGAGTTGGTAACCCTATTTCGCATTTAATGTGATGCTTTTTACAGTGGGCTTTGTTATTTGTCACTGTTAACAGCGTTGGGAACCGAGCCATCATTGTCCCAAGTGCTGAAGGAGAAAAAAACTCTCTCCTGGAACCAAAGATGGAGTCCTGCTCCGTTGAGCTTCTAGGTCCTTGGCTTTCAGTCAGAGTAATAAATATCCGTAGAGCATATAAACAAGTCTGTCTCTTTGCTTTAGTATCATGTTTTATTTTAGTCATTTTGTCTTTTCCATTTCTGCAGTTTAAGCTTTATGAGGGGTGTGTGGGTACAGTGGAGAGGGAACTGTGGCAAAAAAAGGTTTTGACAAGTCATGGTCTTATATCTTTATCTTCTTTGTATAAAAAGTGTTAGTGAAATGTGAATTGGAAAGCAGTGAACGTGTTTAATCTTATTGCTCGTTTGGGTCGGTGTGCTTGTGAATACACAGCAGAAAGATGATTGATAACCATGCACAATATGAAATCCAGCCATTTATGAGTAAAGTGTCTCATGGGAGTACTCCAGTGGTTTCCAAAATCGTTTCATTGTTATTTTTTAAACAGTGTGCTTTAAGGGGAATGTGAATAATGGACTGTTTGTGCAATGTAACTACTGGCACAATGGTGTTGTTTAGAAATAGTTTGGCAAGTCATTAAAAATCTGGATGGCCTTAAGCAAACCTCACAGGCCTTAACCAGGTAGATCGCTGAGACCGCACACCCTGTGTGGTATTGTGTAATGCTTACACATGCCATTGTGTTGAAATGCCATTTTCTTTTCGATGTCCAGAATCCTTTGTGCTGTACAGTCTCAGTGGGGGGAATTGGACGATGAGAACAGGTCCTGCTGTAATTGAAGAGCAGATAGGGAATGTTTTGGGCCAGAATTTCTTTACCCCATGAAACTGAGACCTTTCATCATCATCAACCATCATCCTGCCTTAAAGGTAAAATCACAGTCTCAAAGTTTTCTCCTATCTTTGCCATGTCTCAATGATTGCTGTCCATTTAACCATCCTTCTAATGTAAACATATACAGCACCAATAAGTTCCACTCATTGTCCACTGTATCAGTTCCACTCACTGTAAAGATTGATTTTGTAATTTTTCAATCTGCGAGTGAGTGACGCCTGCCTGGCATCCAAAATAGGTTTTAAAACAAACCACCAGGGAACAAACTGCACACAAACACCTAGTACCCAGACAATTTACAAAAACATCCTACAGTTCTCTTAATATCTGTTTGTGGTCTACAGTACATTCTGTGTACATCTCCTTTACTCTGTTCTCTAATGGTCAGGACCCCAATAGTAGCACCACAGAGCAGGTATTATTTGGCTGATGCATTACTCCTATCCCAGCAGTGTCACTGAGGTGTTGAAATTAAAATGTCCTATGGCATATTCTCATAACACTTTATAAGTGTTATAAAGCATTATAAACACCAGATTCATAGAAATCAATCAATCAATGTATCTATTTTACATATTTAATGTTAATTGCTGCACCATAGTTCAGAGATTAACAAAACTTTACATAATGCAGATTTGACAATAAAATGTTTTGACAAAAAAGACCTTGACTTTAAAAGGCTTTGTCCATAATGCTGAGAAATTGGAAGTTTTCAAGGAACACCTTAAGCCACATGTCCTTCACAAGAACTTAATCATTTCATTATCTTAAAAAGAATTAGTGGGGGAGATTTAGACATTAATCCAGATTGGCAATTGTCAGGATTAATAATACTGCAGTTCAGTTGGTTACTCCTTAACTCCTTATCACTTTGGATAAAAGAGTGTCTGGAAAATGATGTCTAAATGTTTTGTATTGTGGGAAAAAAACAGTGTTCCCAAAGAAAAAAAAACATTAAATCCATGAAAATTGATACAAATAGACATGACCTGGACCTTTTTGATGGAAGACCAAAGTCATAAACCGAGAGCACTGATCACCATGCCACCAGATAATAATAAAATGCAGTATTAAAAAGCAAATGCTTTTAAAAAATTATTTTTAAAAAATATATTAATGTAGTTACATTGAAATTTTGCACTGTTGTAAAATTGCAGATACGTCACACATACGTCACACTGCCTGAATGGAATGGTGCTCTGTCCTGCCCGAAACATTCTCCCCTGTATGGGGACGGGGAACGAATTAAAAAAAAAAAAAAAAAACTTTGTTAATAACCAGTTGGCTCTATGCCTTTTTAAATGTAATGACATGAGAGAGTAAATGAAAGAGCAGTCGTGTGCACACATGTACTTTCATTCTTGTTACTGTTGCATTACTTTGGTACTTATGAGTATGAAACAAGTGGGAGTTGAGAAACTGGGGAAATGACAGGAAAGGGATGAGTTAATGCTGTCATTAAAATCCCACGTGATAAAAATAGAGATAAAAGCAGGTAAAGGGATGTTAAAGACATTCTAGCAACCAGCACTTGGGAGATAGTAAAGAGAGAAGAAGGAGCAGTTAAAGGCTGAACTTAACAAAAATAAATCAAACTTATAATCCTTTATTTCTGGATAGAGTATAATGAGCTAAATCATGAATTTTCATAGCGGTCCCTTGTTTCCCCCTTTTTTTTTTAATATATATTTTATTTATAAGTCTATTCCCCATAATCCTGTGGGGGGGGGGGGGGGGGTTCATCACTGGGCACACTTACTCACTCACTAAGAAACATGCACTAAATAAGGGCAATTCAGAGCAGCAAATTCACCTTAATTCCTCATTTTTGGACTGTGAAAGGAAACCAGAGAACCTGGAGGAAATCAATGTGGACACGGTGAGAACATGGCAACTCCATCCAGATCAGGATTTGAATCTGGATCTCCATAACTGAAAGGCGAACATGTTAACTACTAAGCAGGCAAGTCGTTTAACAATATTTTTCAACACACTTTAAACCCTTTTGGATGGTCCTTTACTTTGTTTATTCCACACAAAGCCACACACAAACCTAGCAGTAACCAAATGTTAAAACATTACACGTCTCAAACATTTGCTCTTATTTTAATGTACTTTGCCCTGTTATTAATAAATATATTTCTGACCAATGATTTTGTTTCAATAAATATTTTTTTAACCTTGAAAAGATTATGAGAAAAAGAAATGTGGATAAAATGTGTCAGTACTTTCTTTATTACTTATTTTTTTATTGGTAGTAATAGACTCTTTCCTCTCAGGTTCTCTGGAACTTGACTTTAAAGCACCGGTGTGAAATGAGGGGAGGGATATGAAGTCACCAGATATGAAAAGGATATGAAGTCACCAGAAGGTTTACATGCCAGTACACTTACTTTAAAGTTTGAGCTCAATTTATCTTCAGATAATTAATGAATCAACATTTTTGTTTTGTATTTAGTCATTTCTGCAGCCAGTTCGTTTCACAGCCTCTTTCTGTAAAACACATGAAGTCAGTTATGTGACACCATGTTCAGAGTAAATCATGGATTATTGCCCCACTTTATGACTCTTAAGGATCCTGAGGTTGTTGTGGTTCCCAGTTCAGTGAGTGATTCTGAATGAGAGGAGGCTGCAGGGAGAAGATATGGGCAACATTCAAATTCCAGCAGTTATGTACTCTATATTCATCTTTCTCATTTCTCATTTCATAGAGATTCACTAAACCTTGGGCCACAAACTTTGGCCCAAGTAATACTCTACTGGATCATCCTTCTCCGGGCTTCGATAACTGAATAAGCAAATCAACAAGAGTCAGTGCATCAAATCCCCATCGTATTACACATCTGTAATATAATAAGAGAGTTATCATTTTACAAAAACGCAAATCATGTCATTGCCCCATGCTCCAGTGCTCGAGCAGAGAGCGGAACATTCTGTACTGTAAATTCTGCTCACTACCGAATACATGGGCTTGTGTCTGTCTGGTTACATGACGATGGATCCATACTACAGAAACTAGTGAATAAATATAAAATTATAATATTTCCCTGAATTTGCAGGTCGCAGTTGTTATGAAAGCAATGCGTTTGCTGACAGCTGTTATGCTGTTGGCTTCGGTGGTTACCCAATAAATCCTCGTGAATAACCCTGTACCAATAAAACCAAGTTCAAAACTTAGTTACATTTGTATATCCAAGTGTATTGCTCTCTGACTCATTTTTAGCTGACATCAAGCACTCAGTCCCAGTGTTGCACAGCCATCGTACAGATTCTCTCATACGTATAAACACGAGGAGAAAGTAGAAAGAGCATCTGAGTGGTTTAGGCATTAACCACAGCCTGTCAAAACAAAGACCCTTGCAAAACTCATCACAATCAGATTCCCCCTTTAAACGATCCGGGGCTCCACTCGGCTTGCAGCAATTCCAAAAGAAACAAAGGAATCCATAAAGCCATCTGCCATTATTTCACAACCTTCTGTTTAGAGTGCATTTTACTGCATACTAGTAGGTTTGTTTAAATACACAGTAGTAGTGTAGTTGTGTATGTATTTTATGCATGTACGCTAAAGTATCACTTACTTTTAAAATGCATTCCTGTGTTAAACACATAAAGGTCAGTAACTGAATGACTATCCATTAGGGGTGTATGTATTAATGCTCCATCAAAGTGCTGGTCCCAAGCCTTGAGAAACAAGAGGGTTGCATCAGGAAGGGCATCCGGTGCAAAACTTTGCCAAGTCAAATACACCCATGGCCATTTATTAGGTGCAGCTCATTGTTTCTCCCATGCCATATAAATGGACTTTGTGGTTCTATAATTATATCACATTTAGTCATTTGGCACAAGCTTTTAGCCAAAGCAGTTTACCAATGAGAGAACACCACAAGTCAGTAGTTAAGAAGAAACCACTTATACTGTAGTATAACATACTAAAGCCAACTGACAAAGTATGTAAAGACTACAGTCTGTGATTGTAGAACTACAAAGTCCATCCAAATGATGGGTGGAACTGAAACACCAGAGAGTGAATGTAAAACTGTACCTAATAAAATGGCCGGTGAGCGTTTGTGGATCTTTTCTGGAAATGGTAACAAGACGAGAGATGAAAACACCGCCTATTTTAATACAATTCTGCATGTTAGTGCTATTTTCCATCATACAGACATACATTTAATTTTACCTTTACCTTGGTTTGTGTGTGTGTGTGTGTGTGTGTGTGTGTGTGTGTGTGTGTGTGTGTGTGTTTGTGCGTGTGTGTATAAAATGTAGTTTAGGTTTGTGTGACTTATCTGCAATTTAACCTTTAATAAAGTGATGCCACATGTGGTCTGGATGAGCCAGGGTGGTGTTGAAATTTTAACTGCACGCACATGAGTGTGTTCTCGGGTTATGGAACTGTACTCAGTGTCTCTTTCTGAGTCAGAGGGAAACATCTTTCACCCATATGAGTTGACCCAAGATGCATGTGTGGTACCCAACTCAAGCAGGCACTGTACATCCTGTAATGTAATTATACTCATTAATGCCATGACGTTATAGTCAAGCCAAGACTTAAAAAACCCTCTAATTCACCTCATTTTCATTGGGAATTAAACTCAAAGACTATGAACGCAGCAGCCAGTGGAAACACTTTACATGCCATAAACACATGGAGGATTTGGCATGGCCTTTTGTAGTTTCTTTGTCTTCTCTACTTTCATCTCTGAGTCTTTCATCTCTTCTTGATGGATATCATTTCTGAGGACCACTCTTATTATTTTAGGGCTATTAATTTCTTTTGACTTATACCGTGATATATAAAGTTATTTAACTGAAGTAACAAGGTATAAATAAGGTAATTGAGAGTTTACTTTGAAGAGTTTTCTTTTTTATACTGCTTTTTAAAGCATGTGCCAGTAAAATAGCTTTTTGTCATTCCTAATGTCTTATAATTTTCTCAAAGCTATGAAAAAAAAACATGTTGCATTTGACTTATTTATTTGCATATGTTGTAGTAATACAACAGGAGTTCTGCTAAAATGTGGAATGCTTTTTTTTCTATTTGCTTGAAAATACTTGTAATAAATATATCCACATTTGACCTTTTTGCTCTAAGCTGCTCTAATTCTATTACCTCCCTTGTATCTCTACTGTAATAGTGCGCAGAGCCTGACTGGATAGATGCTGATGATGCATCTCAGAATTACCGCTGTATTACCCTCTCTACATGACCTTGGAACCCCGAGCTAAAGATCATACGGTGGGAACAGTGTTGCCCAATCGGATACCTCACTTCAACCTGTCCTCAATCTGAGATTTACTGCTCTAGTAAAGGAGTTCATACTAAAAGGTGAAGAACGGAGCAAAGAGGGGGTTAAGGTTGTTGGGATGGACTGGGCCTTCTCCCTCTCAGACGCCGCTGTCAGGCCGACCATTGATGGAGATTTACCGGCAGCGCAGCTGCACACTCCCCACAAGTGACAATACAAAGGGCATCAGCCCTCGAGGTTCTAGTGCTGTGTAATTTAATCAACAGGTTTCTGTTCAGTGTAAACCTCATCCAGGTTCTTTTACAAAACTGTCATAGTTACACATGAGAATACAGACTCACAAACAACTCCCCCCCATAGAGGATTAAGTAGAAGATAATGAGATCACAATATCACCAAGTTTTACCAGCTGTAAAAAAAAAAAAAGCCTTATAAATACCAGTGAATTGTAAGAAATAAAGAACTCTGGTATTTCTTAGCAAGTCCACAGCTCTTTCAAGTGATTCTTTGGGGGGGAGGGGGGTAGCCCAAATGACTTCATGCTAAATGACCCATACATCAAACACACTTTACAACTTTTTTAAGGAAAACACAATTACTGAAGAGTAATCATCCTGTGTTGTGCAAGTCTCCTTATGGTTCATACACTTGTCGTGTTTGAAAGCATAACGTGGTTTGGGAATTTCCTGTGGTTAACAGCACGCCTTGAGAAACCAAATGGCTCAGATTCTTTTGGCTCATTCCCATAGTATATGGGGTCGGGGGGCTCAGGGCCTCATTTCTAAGAAACATATTCTCTCGTACCACTATTGTTCTGGGGTTGAGCAATTCTGTAGGATTTTTTTTATTTTACAGATAATAAAGAAAAATAAAAAGGAAAGAACCAAAAGTTCAGTGAACATGAGTGGAAGGTTTACAGCAACGTACAGCACTAACGGTTTTAAATAATAGTGAAAGTTGAATATTGAAATATTGAAAGTTGAATGTTGAAAGTGAATTGAACCTTTACTTTCACTCTAAGAAACAACAAAAAGAAACCAGCGTCTTTAAGCTTTACAGAATCTGGTGAAATTGTTACTGGGGTACCTCCCGACTTTCACATTTTATATCTGTGTGTGAGTGAGGTGGAGGACAGGGCATGTCTCCAATCTCCGTTCACCGGCTTAAGCACCGAGTTGCTGGAGTTAATTTTTAAAGCATGAGTCAGCTGTTTTTGGTTAGAGCGAAAAGAACTGGGAGTCCGAACATCCTTTCTGATAATCCACGCTTCGGGGGCCACATCTGAGGGAGAGCTGCTACCCTGCTGTCCAGACAATATGAAAAGTCATCAGTTTGCAGTTTGTCTCATCCAACTTACAAGAAACAGCCAACTGGATCAACAGAGCAGCTGCGTTTCGAAATTATTAAAAATGTTGAAGGTTATTAAAGGATCTCAAGTGATTCATATGAATTTAAAAAAATCTGAATTTAGGCTATGATGCTTTAAACCTTACTTTTGAAAAAATCTGGGCCTGAGATATGATGATGGTCAGAGGTATCAGAGGAAAAATAAAAACCTAACAGAACCAACAGAGACTGTCACTGGACATTCAATCGATCTGGGATATTAGGATTACAACTATAACAGCACATCATTCTCAATTCTTTCATTCATGTATTTGAGAATTAGAATAACGTTACTTAAATTTTCTATTACACTGATATTTATTTTATTGGACAGCCATATGCTACATTTATTGTTCTTTCTGTATACTAGCATATGACGGACGGAGGAACGGATAGACACACACACACACAAAGCTTGACCAGATTTATATATGTTTATTTATCCCAACATTGTCTGTCTCTAGGGGTCTGCTGGGGTCAAGCGCTCCCAGAGGAAGCTAAGGAATTCTCCTGTAATTCCTCACCACAGATTTAAGTACACAACTGCAGGTTTTAAGGCTCAGCAGCAGGGTCTTTCATCCCTCAGGTGTAAAAGACATCAGTTTTAGCCCAATGCTGGGAATATATTTAGATATATGCACTATAGGACATACTATATATATATATATATATATCTGAAATAAAGTGTGCCAAGTTGGGGAATGTACACAGATATCTACCTACCGTGTGGTTGTCATGGTTTATGTTGTCCACGTGATTGTCTGTTGAAGAGGTGCAGTCAGAAAGAAGTGGAGCAACGCTGAAATAAAATATTTTTTAGATAACGTATAAAGGTCTATTTCTGACCTATATAAAGGTTATAAATTGTCACTGAGGTGTTTGAATGAAACTTGAGCAGCACTGCTGCACTAAAACCCCCTCACTGCATCAGTGTCACTGCAGAACTGACAATAAATAATCCACCACCCAGGGGACTAACAAAAACAAAAAAGAACAGATGGACTACAGTCTAATTGCAAAACTACAAGGTCAATCTATATGATAAGTGGAGGAACTAGACATTGAAGCAAGAAGGGGGTCAAACTTTCGACTGGTACTGCAATGCAAGACCTTTTTTTTGTTTAGACAGCAATGAGAATGAATGGATGCTGAGACTATACACCAGAGCCTCTTATATTTCCATCCTATCCCGTTTGAGACACAGTGATGCTTTACTTCACCAAGTTTCAGAGCCGATTGCACAACAGCAAGAAAACGCTGCAAATCACATGTTGAGATTTTGCTTCTGACCGATGCATACAGAAGACAGATGTGCTATGAGAGAGGGAGTTCTTGAACGTCACATTTGTGGTGCAGTAATATATTTTCTGTGGCTAAAATGGCCAATTGCCAGCATCAATCTTAAAACATTTAACACTGCATGGTTTAAAGGATGTGTAAGAATAAATCTGAACTCGCTGCAACATTCTGCATAAAACTTTGGCGTTCATCACAAGCGTCTGAGTTAAATCCAATCCAATGCTATTTAATAGAAGCTGGTCCACAGGAAAGTCAGCCATCAAACTTTTGTTGGTTTTAATAAATTCAAATTTGGCACCATGACTGTCCCCTTCTGTCCACTGGTATTAAAGGTCCACATATAAGCAGAACCATTCACAGACATTAGTTTATAAGCCCTGGCTATGTTTTGGCCTCAAAGTCGAGCACTTGTTTGGGAAATCTAATAAAGATCGTAAACGTAACACTGCCAGAAAAAAACTAAAAAACAACTTCGGCCTGCGGGCAGTGTGAACATTTGACCTGATGCAAAGCCTTTTTACCTCTCGCTCACTTTCATTGTAGTTTAGTTCCTTTAATTCAGGGTTATTTACTTACAAAATGCTTTTTTAATAGTACATTGGCTCCAGTTTGTTGTGTATACACTCTGTAAAACTCACTATTGAGAACCTTCCTCTTGTACCGCTTGTCCACATGAAGATTCGAATAGACGCGTCAATGTGAAGAACACGAGTTGCACCTAGATCATAGTCATGTGAATTAATTAAAGCATTCCTTCATTTTAATAGTTGCTTTAATGATTCCATAAAGACAGATGATGTCCTGATTTTGCTCTGTTCATGTTGCAGCACCGCAGAAAAACTTTTTTCTTGTTGTGTGAAGAAAACATTACATTAAGAACTAAACACTCAGGAAATGGACAAGAATGAAACATATAGATAAGGTGACTCAGTATGGGATAGTCCTTCCCCTTGACTTCCTCAGTTTTAAGGGTCAACATGCAGACTGCTCAAGTCAACTCAATTTATAAAGCACTTTAAAAACAACAGCAGCTGAAACAAAGTGCTGACATATTTAACTATAAAAACTTAAAACAAATCATGGAAACAATAAGCAATAAAATTTATCAAAAAGACAAATAAAAAAACAAAACAATTAGGACCGTAAAAACCATGAGTAAAGTCTTATTTTGGGTTGAAAGTCAAAGGATAAAATGTTATGAAGACATATGAATAAGATGTAGCAGAGGGTTGTTCCATAATTTAGGAGTTGCCATCGAAATGCCTCGATCCCCTCTGAGCTCGTGCTCAGACCGTGGTTCTTCCAGAAGCAGCAGTCAGACATTACCAAATAGCAGCCATCGATTGGAATGTTATTTCTTTTTAAATGTTAGTTATGTTCTATTAGAGATTCCCATGTTTACCTTTGTGTATGAGAAGAATGTGTAATGGTTTTAGCCCCTACACCCCTACCCCCCCCCTTCACCACACACATACACTCCACTGTCCCAACAATCAGAACAAACAATGGCATATTTTGGTTCTTTAGTTTATAAAGACTGATTTGCTGTTACACCAATCAAAAGCTTTCGCATGTTCTGTTGGTTCTATTTGTGCCCGGTATATATTACAGTCGTCATAGTGGCTGCTGAGTAAAAATAGATATGAGCAATGCACCGGAAACATGTGTGAACACTGAAACAACCACCTCATGTTTGACTCACTTACATTTTTAATTCTTTACAACGGTCACAAGAGAACGGTCCTTTAAAAAAACATACAAAGCAGTTACAGAAATCAGATCTGCAGCCATTGGGCATTATCAAACCGTTTATTAATGCTACAGGGAAGATCAGTTCGCTGTGATATTACTATGTACCTTCGTTGTTATTATTATTCCATAACTCATTTCTGAGTGAATGCAGGAGTTCTGACATCTCAGACACAGTTAGCTTGTTTTCAGACATTATATGTAGAATTATTAGGCATGAATTTGTGTATTCTAGACTTTACAGGCCATAATACCGTGCTCATGTGGGCATGCACAAACACAGTCATTTCCACGAACGGTGAAAGCCAAAGTAATCATGAATTAGACGTGCATCCAAAAGTCTTTGAGTGCTATGGTGGGTACCAGCCTCTTACTGTAAACCAGCTAACACCGGATGCAGCAGGATGCCAGGGAGCCTCAGCCTACATGTGTGATCTGTTCTGACACATTAACTAGGCCTCCATCTCAGCGCTTCTCTAGTTTCTTAAACTTGGCCTCTGCAAGCAAAAAAATGAAAGGCATGGACAGAGAGGTTCAGCTGCTGGGAAATGAAAACCTTTACAAAATGTTTAGTGACCTTTAACATGCTCCAAATGCAGACTGACGTCATTGCGAAACAAGAAGGTAAATGATTACGGACATTTTTAGTTGAAAATGTCTTTGTGGTTAATACACGATGTAACACTGTATGTTTTCTTTAATCAGGATAAACGCAGCTTTGAGCAAAGCTTTTTTTTTTTAATGCCTATGAAATTTAAGAACTCTAAAGGCTTAGAAACTCGATTACAGACCATAGTTCTGACATGTGGCAGTTGTAGCTTTGTGGAACAAGGCCTTGTGACCTGAAGGTCCCCGGTTTGATTCCTGTTCTCAACAAGTGCTTTGACACGAAGGTGCTTGAGCAAAGTGCTTAGTGACCTAAACACCCAATGTGTGTGTGTGTGTGTGTGTCACTGCACGAATGGGTTAAATGTGGAGGACGAATTCCTCTGTGTGTAAGTACAGAGGGCAAAATATTATGTGACCATTTGGAACAGTATTAGTATCACATTTTGTCAGTAAAACACCGGAGAGCAAAAAAAAATCTCTGGACGGATTTGTCAGGTTCTATCCCTATCGTTTATCCCACCCTCCTCGGTTCTGCAGTTCACAGTGGGGATGCGGTAAGAGGACTGGGGTGACCTTGACTGTGGTCCCTTTGTGTGGGCTTACATACTTGTTTGTTTTTAATCTGTTCTGCTGGAATATTCAACCAAGTCCCAGTTGTAGCTTCTTGGCAGAGGCGGACAGATTTTGTAATATTTCCTGGTACATCGTGTAGTCCAAAATTTCATGTATCCTAACAAACGTTCGCAGAGCATTCGGAGGACCACAGTCGCATTACAGATCTCTACAGTTTTAAAACACAAGCAGCACAAGCACAAAAAACATAAGACCAAACTGTCTAATGAGAATGAGGTTTTCCTCTTCCTCTACCTGTGCACAATGTTCATTCATTCATTATCTCCCACTTTGTCCTCTATTAGGTTTGCGGTGGGGTTCCCCATGCCCATCCAGGGGAGAACATTTCGGGCACTGGGCAGATAGACCCAGGACAGGGCGCCAATCCAACGCTGGGCAGTGCACAATGTTAAATAACATTCAACACAGAACTGCAATCTCTTACAAATCTCATATTTATCCAGAGAACATGTGGATTATTCTCAGTCCAGGTGTGTTTCTGAGCTGTCTAATAGTCCAGCAGCTCTGATGCACCTGATCCACTCACACCAGAACACCTCATCATTACTACATCAATCCCACTGCAGTGCTGAGAATAATAAACCATCATATTTGCATATATCATATATGAAGGAATAATGTACACAGAAAAGAAAATTAAGGTGAAAAAAATAAAGCATTGCCATTTCTAACGTTTGCCCGATGTAACTCACTTAACTTGTATTGTGTTGCCCTCTAGCGGCCTGATGTTGTAAGTGTTGCTCAGAAACCGTTTCAAAACGTTTAACCTACTTCAGTAGACTTACCTAATTTTTTGGAGTATGTATCCAGTTTATATGCCGCCTGCTCCAGAGCTGTAACCTGCTCCTCAATTTGGTTGATCTGGTTCAGATATGGCTGAAGGTCTTCATCTGTTCAAAAAAGAAATAATTAAACCAAGCTTGACATAATACAAAACCACTTACCATATTGGTGGATGTAGTCCCCTACGGTTCTGTGTTCTCTATTGGTCAGTGCAATCACAGAACAGGTATCATTTGGGTGGTGGATTGTTTATGGTCAGTCCCGTGACACTGATGTGGTGAGGGGTTCTCAGTGCAGCAGTGCTGCTGTAGTTTCATTTCTTCACCTCAGTGACACTGCTGGGATAGGAATAATGCACCAACCAAATAATACCTGCTCTGTGGTGGTATATTGAAGTCCTGACCATTAGAGAACAGAGTACAAGTTTTTATTCTGTCGTTATGAATTTGTTGATAAGTTAAGATGCATCAAATTTAACTGGACTTACATTTCTGATTAAGGTCCTGCAGGTTGCGGCTGATGTTGATGGATATGTCTTTCATCTCCATGTATTTTAAGCTGGTGAGTTTGTTCATATTCTCCAGGAGTTTATAGTCTTCACATGTAGCTGAACCAGAAAGCACAAATGAGCACTTAGACAGAACATTAAAAAGCACAGTGAGGCACAGTAACACTTTTATTAACACTCCTGAATTATTGCTGATGAAGGGACTAGTGCATTTCATGAGAGATTTGTATGTTCTCCATATCTTTGCATGGGGTTCTAGGGAGAACAGGGACAAAGAGCCATAACCTTAAAACTGTAAAGCAATGCATAACTGCTTCTGAATCCACAGGTTTTAATAATCTGATATAAATCATATTTCCACATACCTGTAAGTTCTCCTTGAAGGAACACAGCCATTTTTTCAAACATGTCCCGGCATAGTTCATTAATGTCTGGCTCAGCAGGTTCTGTCGCCTCTTCTGCAGTTTCCACTCCACCGTCATCTGAAAAACGTTTTGAAGTAGGGCAAATCAGGGGAAATAAAATAAAAATAACAAATACACATATACAGAATACCAGTTAAATGTTTGGACACATTCTCTTTGCATCACATATTGCAGTTCTACAATTGCAAATCGTAGTTTATCTGTTTGTGGACTACAGTACATACTGTGTCTGCCCCCTTTACTCTGTTCTCTAATGGTCAGGACCCCGATACAAGCACCACAGAGCAGGGATTATTTGGTTGGTGCATTAATCCTATCCCAGCAGTGTCACTGAGGTGGAGAAATGAAACTACATCAGCACTGCAGCACTAACACCCCCTCACTGCATCAGTGTCACTGCAGAACTGACAATAAACAATCCACCACCCAAATGATACCTGTTCTGTGATGCTCCTAATCAATAGAAAACAGAGAATGTTATGTTCCAATAAACGGTCATAAGTCGGCGGTTTTGTTCCAAAAGAATTTAATGCGTTTTACTGAATAGTCAAACAAGTGAACAGGAAAAATCATCAATGGTGGGCAACCATGACTGATGAGAGAGCTCTGAGGTCTCAAAGATCCAGCTTCAGTATATAACCCTTAGGTGGGCTGTTCTTCTGTGTGGATGAGTGTGACTGGACCTTCCAAATATGGTGGGATTTTCTGAGCCCTCAGTCCCAATTTTACATTTAACAAATTCCAACAAATTCCCCTAATTCCATATTTTAACAGGTCCCCCTGCGACCAGACTTTCTGACTCCTTTTCACGCTCATTCGACAAGCGGTCATCCCTACAATTTACACACTCAACCCCCACCTGGTCATTCCCTCTGCCATTGTTTACATATCGTAAATTACAAAAATATCATAACAAAGGTAAAAACATTTCCAAAGTTGACAAAACCTTTCAAATAATACAATTCATTTTGCATTCTTTTTGCAAAAAAGTATTTTTACATTCAATAAATTCCAACAAGGGTGGCACGGTGGCTTAATGGTAAGCACGTTCGCCTCTCAGCGCTAGGGATTCCCGGTTCGAATCCCCATCTGGGTGGAGTTTCCATGTTCTCCCCGTGTCTGCGTGGGTTTCCTCCGGGTTCTCCGGTTTCCTCCCACAGTCCAAAAACATGGATTAAGTCTAATTGAATTCTCAAAATTGCCCCACATATAGAGAGTGTCTGTGTGAGTGAGTGTGTGCCCAGCGATGGATTGGCGCCCTGTCCTGGGTCTTTCTGCCCAGCGCCCGAGACGTTCTCCCCTGGATGGGCATGGGGAACCCCACCGTGACCCTAATAGAGGATAAAGCGGGAGATAATGAATGAATGAATGAAAAATTCCAACAAGAACTGTAGCTCCCTCAGATTCAAAGTCGACAGCACAAATATTCTTGCCAATACTGATTAGGTTTATTCTTGAGTTTGCACCTTAACTTTGTACATAACCTTACACCCAACCGTAAGAACTGTAACATAAATCAAATAAACAAACATACAATGAGCAATTTACATACTGTAGACTATTAATCTTAAGACTGATCCTTTGTTGGTTTTATCACACGAATTTACATCTTGATTTAGAACCCTAATTACATATCAATTCACTCCAATACTAGAAAAGGTAATAAACATAATTGGGATACTAATAGAACACAAACCTCATTGGCTGAATGAAATATCAAAGAGAGCTTTGGTTTCACGTCGTAACCTCCTGGTCTTCAGCATTTGAATGACCCTTTGGAACTAACTTTGCTAACTTTGGAACCTTTGGAACGTGGTAACCGCGGTAATTAGCAGTGTAACCATGGAAATTAACATTGTCAATGTTTTTAAAAGAACAGAAGTTCTATTATACACTATTATACTAATAGTTAATATTACACTATTAAAAAAATAAAAATAAAAAATAAATAAAATTAAAAAAGGGGGGGGGGGCACAGCTTCGAATACCAATCAGGTTTGATGAACTTACTCCATGGCTTCTGACTTGTGGTGTTCTCATTTGTAAGTCGCTTTGGATAAAAGCGTCTGCTAAATGACTAAATGTAAATGTAAATTATACAATTTCACAAACTTTAAACCAATTGAAAATATAAACTGCTTAAGTAGGCAGTTACAAGAACCAAGAGAGGACTCACAAAAACAACAAAACAGATGGACAATAGTCTGTTATTGTTAAACTACAAAGTCCATCTTTAGGCCAATTGGAGGATTTGTTTTTGACTGACTGAACGTCCTGAATGTTGATGTATTTTAAAAACGTATTTTAAACAGTGGCCCAAATTACAGTCTGGATGCAAATTTACAAGAGTTTAAAAGAAGGGCACTAGATAGTGCACACTACAGTGCAAGCAGCAGGGCGCCTAGTGAGGGACGGTGACGTCGTTTAAGACACAGCCATTACGTCGGCCGATGCAAACAACTGACATTCCTTCTACGGACAAAGATCTTATCTCACTGTTGCCGGCGGCCCTTTTGGTCGAGCCCCCGTCGCCGGCCTCGTCCCGCTGCTCCGCGTCGCTCCTCAGCTGCAGCACCGACGGTGGAACCCGAGAGATGTTATCCAGAGGAGCAGCATCCTGACCCAGCGCCGCCATCCTCGCTTCCTCACGTCACATGATCGGAGCTCGCGCATCACGTGACCTCCTCAGCAAAGTCATGGAGCCGCACCCGATTCCGACCTGATCGCTTTAATATATTTATGCATGAATATTATAAACAAAACTATATATCATTATGAAGTTTTATGAGGTTATACGAATACAAAATACAACACTATTTTAAATAAAAAAAGTTTATATTGTATTGTATTATATATACCAATGTTGTTTTAATGCCAGTGTTATTAGTTATTATTATTGTTATTATTATTTTTTATTTAAAACACGTGTTTATTCACAGACTGATGGATTCATTTGACCCTCATCACGATGACAGCAGCATTTAAACAGAAGGCATTATTAACTAAACTTCAACGGTACATTGATTTCAAAATAAAAGTCTTCACCGAACGTGGTCGCCATAACGTTAGATCATGAAGTGTATTATAAGTGTAATTAACGCAAGGACTGTTTAAGCGAAATTAAAGATATAATATAAGCTGTATGTTGACGCATGCATGTGATTGGTATTACAATTTTAGGATAAAAATAATAATAATAATTTAAAAAAAGAATAAAAGTTTTTTGTTATTCTTCACATGCACAGTAATAGAGTACAACTTGTAGTGTAATGCTTCAAAAGAAGCATTCCGCTTTATCCTTTACTAGGGTCGGGGGGGGGGGGGGTTCCTCATGCCCATCCAGGGGAGAACGTCTCGGGCGCTGGGCAGATAGACCCAGGACAGGGCACCAATCTATCGCTGGGCACACCCTCACACACTCAAACACACTCTATATGGGGCAATTTTGAGAATTCAATTGACTTGATCCATGTTTTTGGACTGTGGGAGGAAACCAGAGAACCCGGAGGAAACCCATGCGGACACGGGGAGAATATGGAAACTCCACCCAGATGGGGATTCGAACCGGGAATCCCTAGTGCTGAGAGGCAAACGTGCTAACCACTAAGTCATCAGTTCGAATAAATTAATAATGAAAAAAATAATCAAATTAATACTAAATTTATTGGTGGCACGCTGGCTTAGTGGTTTAGCATGTTCTCCTCTCAGCGCTAGGGATTCCCGGTTCGAATCCCCATCTGAGTGGAGTTTCTATGTTCTCCCCGTGTCTGCGTGGGTTTCCTCCGGGTTCTCCGGTTTCCTCCCACAGTCCAAAAACATGGAACAAGTCAATTGAGTTCTCAAAATTGCCCCATGGAGTGTGTATGCGTGTGAGTGTGTGAGTGAGTGTGTGTGTGTGTGTGTGTGTGTGTGTGTGTGTGTGTGTGAGAGAGAGAGAGAGAGAGAGAGAGAGTGTGTGCCCTGTGATAGATTGGCGCCCTGTCCTGGGTGTATCTGCCCAGCGCCCGAAACGTTCTCCCCTGGATGGGCATGGGGAACCCCACCGCGAACCTAATAGAGGATAAAGCGGAAGATAATGAATGAATGAATGAATGAATAATACTAAATTTAGCATGTTCTCCTCGAGATCCCCCACAGGGGATTTCATGTACATGTGACAGTAAGCTGAGTGTATATGATTAAAGTGCACATTATGAGTTAGAACTGTTATTTCAGCAAACCAAAAACGCATCCACGTTTTATAAGTATAAATAAAACAAATCCAATGCGAATACAGCAGGAATTCATTAGAACGATTTTTATTTTTGGTGGAATAACAGTTAAGCCGCCCGCTGGAGCCGTGTTTTATTTTGACACGCTAGGTAGTGCGCTTGTAGTGGCGTTTGGAACACAGCCCGACACAGGGCGTCCATCCCCGCTCTTGGGCCGTGACGGTACGGTGTGGAGTGACAGGGCGGCACGGACTGTAAACATGGCGGCATGCACAGCCCCAAGCCTGCGCTGCGCCTCGCCTCCGTACTGAAGCCCGAAGAGTCGAGACAGCGGCATCATGGAGACCGAGGAGGAGCAGCACATGACCACGCTGCTGTGCATGGGCTTCCCGGACCCGGTCGCCATTCGGAAGGCGCTGCGCCTGGCCAAGAACGACATCAACGAGGCCGTGGCGTTCCTCACTAACGAAAGCCCCGGACTCGGCTTCGGATATGAGCCGATGGAGAGCGGCCCCAGCCCCGGATCCGGATCCGGCGGAGACGGCGAGAACAGCGGGAGGACCGGCGGCGGCGGCGGCGGCGGCGGCGGCGGCTTCGACCCGCCGCCCGCTTACCATGATGTCGTGGACAGCGAGGTGAGTCGATCACGCGGCGGCGGCGGTTCCCCTGCGACCCGCGAACACAACCGAGTTTAATAAAGCAGAGCCACGCTGTCCGCCGCGCAGCGGAGCGAAAGCCGCATCCGGTTCGCGTTCCAAACAGCCTTCACTGATATTACAGTATATAAGAAAAGTAACGAGGCCGCTCTGAAGTGACACTCTGTAGTTTATTGCACCCGGTTTGGGACACAGCCCCAGTTGAGGACCAGTTGCATGGCATCTAAAAACTCTGATGTTTACAAAACATCTCTCTAAGTTTGATTTCTAAACATAAAGGATCCCGAACATCAATCCTGCATTAGTTTAGTAGGTTCTTTATCTATCAGCAGCTAAAGTTAAGCTTGATCACCATGTAAGGGCCTCTTCCATCCATTATCTTCCGCTTTATCCTCTATTAGGGTCGTGGGGGGGTTCCCCATGCCCATCCAGGGGAGAACGTTTCGGGCGCTGGGCAGATACACCCAGGACAGGGCGCCAATCTATCGCTGGGCACACTCACTCACTCACACAGACACACACACATACACATTCTACATGGGGCAATTTGGAGAACTCAATTGAGAACCATGTTTTTGGGCTGTGGGAGGAAACCGAAGAACCCGCAGGAAACCCACGCGGACACAGGGAGAACATGGAAACTCCGTAGCGGGAATCCCTAGCGCTGAGAGGCGAACGTGCTAACCACTAAGCCGCAGCTAAAGTAAAGCTTGATCACCATGTAAGGGCCTCTTCCATTCATTATCTTCCGCTTTATCCTCTATTAGGGTCGGGGGGGGGGGGGGAGAACGTTTCGGGCACTGGGCAGATACACCAAGGACAGGGCGCCAATCTATCGCTGGGCACACACTCACTCACACAGACACGCACACATCCACATTCTACATGGGGCAATTTGGAGAACTCAATTGAGAACCATGTTTTTGGACTGTGGGAGGAAACCGGAGAACCCGGAGGAAACCCACGGGGAGAACATGGAAACTCCGTAGTGGGAATACCTAGCGCTGAGAGGCGAACGTGCAAACCACTAAGCCGCAGCTAAAGTAAAGCTTGATCACCATGTAAGGGCCTCTTCCATCCATTATCTTCCGCTTTATCCTCTATTAGGGTCGGGGGGGGGGGGGGGGGGAACGTTTCGGGCGCTGGGCAGATACACCCAGGACAGGGCGCCAATCTATCGCTGGGCACACACTCACTCACACAGACACGCACACATACACATTCTACATGGGGCAATTTGGAGAACTCAATTCAGAACCATGTTTTTGGGCTGTGGGAGGAAACCGGAGAACCCGGAGGAAACCCTCGGGGAGAACATGGAAACTCCGTAACGGGAATCCCTAGCCCTGAGAGGCGAACGTGCAAACCACTAAGCCACCATGCCGCAGCTAAAGTAAAGCTTGATCACCATGTTAGGGCCTCTTCCATCCATTATCTTCCGCTTTATCCTCTATTAGGGTCGTGGTGGGGTTCTCCATGCCCATCCAGGGGAGAACGTTTCGGGCGCTGGGCAGATAGACCCAGGACAGGGCGCCAATCCATCGCTGGGCACACTCACTCACTCACTCACACACACACACACACACACACACATTCTACATGTGGCAATTTGGAGAACTCAATTGAGAACCATGTTTTTGGACTGTGGGAGGAAACCGGAGAACCCAGAGGAAACCCATGCGGACACAGAGAACATGGAAACTCCGTAGCGGGAATCCCTGGCGCTGAGAGGTGAACGTGATAACCACTAAGCCACCGTGCCGCCCCTCTCTTCTCATGCTTTTTAGAATTAGTTTTTAATTCATGATGATGTAGAGAGGGGCGGCACGGTGGTTTAGTGGTTAGCATGTTCGCCTCTCAGCGCTAGGGATTCCCGGTTCGAATCCCCATCTGGGTGGAGTTTCCATGTTGTCTACGTGGGTTTCCTCCGGGTTCTCCGGTTTCCTCCCACAGTCCAAAAACATGGATCAAGTCAATTGAATTCTCAAAATTGCCCCATATAGAGTGTGTCTGTGTGAGTGAGTGTGTGCCCAGCGATGGATTGGCGCCCTGTCCTGGGTCTATCTGGTTCTCGCGCCCACCGCGACCCTAATAGAGGATAAAGCGGGAGATAATGAACGAATGAATGATGTGGAGACAAAATATATGTATTACATCCCATTTGGAGTTGGTTTGTGTACTGCAGCTACAACCTGCTTTCTTCTGAAAAGTCTTTTCACCATATTTTGCTGTGGGTCTTGTCTCTATGTTTGTCCCAAAGGTGTTGGATGGGATTCAGGTCTGGGCTCTATGCACCGGTCGAGTCAAATGCCTCTATAGACGTTGTTTGGGCAGCGGGACACAGATGGGGAACCTTCCCCATATTGTTTTCACAAATTTGGAGGAATACAGTAGACTTGTTCAGGGGGCACGGTTCGGTGCTTGATTTTTAACATCAGTGGCAATAGGAATAAATGAAACTGATTAGGAATTCGGTGATTAGGAGGTGTGTCCTTATACCTTCGTCAACTGGTGTTCACACTATTTCAGTTTTAATCCTTATTAAGACGCTGCAATACCTGTTTCAAATTGAAAAGGCGGCGTCAATATCGTGTATCATTCTTGATATGATTCATCTTTTTGCTCTGGTCAGTTGTTTTGTGCGGCGTTTGTATTTAAGTGTCCGCCGCTGTGTGCACAACTACGATGCTCATGTGGACACGAATCACACATTTGATCAACATGGATCTGGATGATGGTGCAATAAAATGATAGTGATGTATTTTACCTACTGTACTCACTAGATTAGTTGTGGAAGACCAGTTCATTAACAATTTAGTTTTAATAAACACATTTACAAATCAAAACTTTGTACTATACTGTGTTTGTAACCGTTTTATAAAAGCAATACGACACTCGAGGTTGTTCATTATTGTGAATAAATCATGGGAAAGGTTGTAGGCCTGATGCAACGTGAAGTACAGTTACACCTGTGATTTATTCACAATAATGCACATACACACTCTCAAACTTTGTAAGATGTTTCTCTTAGAAATGATTAATCTCATTATGATTAAAGGGCGTGTAGAGCAAAAACCTGTGACTGCTGCGTCATTTTAGAAGATTTATTACCAAAACACTGCATTCTGTTTTAAAACATCTTTACATTACCTTTCCTTTTAAAAAAAGATCATGGTTTTCATCTCATTATCTTCCATTTAATCACACTTACTCTCTCTCTCTCTCTCTCACACACACACACACACACTTCATAGTGGAAATTTAGAACAGTCAATTCACCTTGAACCCATGTTTTTGGACTGTGGGAGGAAATCGGAGACCCCTGAACAAACCCACAGGGAAAACATGGAAACTTCATCCAGATTGGGATTTGAACCTGGATCCCCAGCCATGAGCGGCGGATTTCCTAACCACAATGCCACCATGCCGGCTTGTTGCTCCATAATCGAAAGCATTTTACTCATAATCCGTTCGTTATCTTTGAATATTTGTGCCGTGGGAGCGTTTTGTTTTCAGTGTTTTCCTGTTTGTTTTCCTGTGTTACTCTGTTTGTGTGTCTGTGTGTTGGGTTTTCATGTCGCAGGTTGCAAGTCTCGAGGCTATAAATAGTGCAGGACTGAACACTGTTCCCCAGGTCATGCTCTGATTCACAGAGGACCGGTGCGCACAGCAAAAAACGCATTTAATAACAAACAACCCCTTTGTTATTATCACTAAACCGTGCTAGACAAGTAAGAGACTTCACGTAAGAGTTGCTCCACTGTGCAGTCCTTCCTTAAATCCCAAACCGGCCACCAAACAAAGACATGTCACATCAATGTGTATAACAGGAGGCAGAACAGATCTGAACATCAGTGGGGCTTTTTCACAACATTCAAATTCACATATCCTTAAATGTGCGTAATGTTTTTGGTGTACGGGGAACGTTGACACCCTCAGTATATTTGTAGTCCCAGTGAAAGCTCTGGCAGTTACTATGTGTACAGTTAAGCTTGATTTATGTTTTGTCAGATGTGCTGTGGTGAGCCAGCATAATCCAACTGGGATGTTCATGTCTATTCAGTATGATGCTCTCTGTCTGTCTGCTATTACATTTTGAGAAATGCTGTGCTAACTTAATAGGTTTGTTTACTACTAGGTTTGTTTATCGTCTACTTTAAAAAAGATTCAGATGTTAATAGAGGTCATGTAGTAATAGAGTCTGTGCCACGCTTTTAGAAAGTGCTTTAAACCAAGTAACTTTTTACACTTGGCCTTAAATAGTATGTTCAACAATGAGGTGTTTTTTATTGCCACCAATGGAAACTGGGTTAAGAATGGGTTATGGTCTTAGTTATTAAACTGAATGAAAATAATAGTTTTTCATCAGCCTGCAGGTGCATGCTGTTTCAGCAGCGGCTGTACGATTGCAGGTGTTTGAGGCCAGAATAGGAACTAAATAGTCAGTGGTCACGACATGCATAAAGTCTGTAGTTTCAAGAGGAACTGCCACAACTGTTTTTCTCCTTAGTGCCAGGAACAAGTCCATATCAGCTGACAGCCATTCGCTCTGCAAGGAGTCGGCATGTAACGTAAAATGATATGTGGTCATCTTATAAATGACGAAGCAGATTTTCCAGGCTGTTGGAAGTTAGTGTTTATGTAGTAACTTGATTTGACAAGCTCCAATTTCTTGGTGTATATGCGGCTTTATGTGGATCACCATTTTAAGACCATTTAAAAGCAATTCACACTTTCTCAGAACATGATTGCAAAGATTTTAAGCCTTTCACCGTCTACCACCTACAAGCATCTTCATAATAAGAAAGGATTTAGGGATTCAGAAGATATTCTGGTAAATAAAGCACATGTGTGGGTATCATGACTTTATCAGCATGAACACCCATTCCTTTACTTGGCATTGTTTGAGAAACAAATTATATGAATGTGCAAACAAATATATATTTTTTTTATTTATTTTTTTTTTCCTAAATTAATTAATGAATGAAAAATTATTTTTAAATATGTCTAATTATATTACGTCTGTGTAATTCTTTTTGCAGAGGGTTAATGATGAGAATGGGAACTGTGCTGGGGCCAGCATGGAGTTTCCCACCACTAATCTGTATGAGCTGGAGAGCCGGGTGTTTACTGACCACTGGTCCATCCCATACAAGAGAGAGGAGTCACTTGGGAAGTGCCTCGTCGCCTCCACTAGTCTCGCCAGGATGGGTAAGACTGCAGAAAGGAACGAAATGTGAACCAAATGTCAGAGAAAAGAAATGTCTCTCATCTGGTTCTTTTCTCTTCTGCAGGTTTGGCCGATGCAGATGAGAACTGTAAGAGGTTTATAGACAGGTGTATGCCTGAAGCCTTTAAAAAGGTGGGAATTTTACGTTTTTATTCACTGCTTTTGAGTCCTGAAGCTTGTTCAGTCGAGTGTGTGGTTAACATGATGTTGCATCGCTGCTTCCCTCTGGAAATGCTTTGTTACTGTGTCATGGTGTCAACTGTGGTGTAGCAACCACAGCACAAATCAAGGGGGAAACACACTGTTGGTTCTACATGCAGTTCTCCATCCATCCTTCTGCTTAATTATCTACCATGCCCATCCATGGGAGAATGTTTCGGGCTCTGGGCAGATACACCCAGTACAGGGCATCAGTGCATACACACTATAAAGGGGCAATTTAGAGCAGCCAATTTACCTTGAATCCATGTTTTTGGACTGTGGAAGAAAACCCACTTGGACACAGGGAGAACATGGAAACTAACCCAGAGATTCGAACCTGGATCCCCAGCACTGGGAGACGAATGTGCTAACCACTAAACCACCAAGCCGCCCTAATTTTAATTGTTTGACTTAATTTTCTCGTTTTTACAAACTGAATTTGCTAAACGTTTTGCGCTGATTATATATTGTCTGTTTTTTGACTAATTAAAATTTTGCTTGTTCTTTCCATTATGTTCTCTCTGCGATCATCCAAACCTCAGTTATTGACATCAAGCGCAGTACATAAGTGGGGGACGGAGATTCATGAGGGTATCTACAACATGCTGATGCTGCTGGTGGAGCTGGTGGCAGAGAGGGTCAAACAGGACCCAATTCCCATCGGCCTTATGGGAGTACTCACTATGGTAAGAGACACACAAAGCAATAGAATTTACACCTACAATCATGTCCAGTCCTCAAAATGCACCTTACGTGTGCACTGCATCGGGCAAAAAAAAAAAAGGTCTCTCACTAATTTCATTGCACCGCATTTAGCTTTGATCATGGTATGCATTCGCTCTGACGGATGAAATCAAATCAGCAAAGGAACGTTTGAAGAAATGCATTTCAAGAGTGCAGCCAGCTGTTATGCATGGTGTGAATCTGTCATGCTTTAGACATTTAAGACGTGATTATGTTATAGATAAAGAAAATCATAGATACCACCGATGGGGGTGTTACTAAGCTGACTTTGGAAGATGTCCAAATGGTTGTCCAAATAATTTTACGCACTAATTAAACTGAACAATAACGCAAGTAATGTCTCTCAGAAGGTCTTTGAACTACTTTACATTGTGGAACCTAAAACCTGACAGTGACTATATCATTATATATATATTGTTTTGTGTGAATCGTGTAATATTACATTTAATATGTATAAATGTCTTATTTGCGGCACGGTGGCTTAGTGGTTAGCACGGTCGCCTCTCAGCGCTAGGGATTCCCGGTTCGAATCCCCATCTGGGTGGGGTTTCCATGTTCTCCCCGTGTCCGCATGGGTCCGGTTTCCTCCCACAGTCCAAAAACATGGATCAAGTCAATTGAGTTCTCCAAATTGCCCCATATAGAGTGTGTTTGCGTGAGTGAATGTGTGTCCAGCGATAGATTGGTGTCCTGTCCTGGGTGTATCTGCCCAGCACCCGAAACGTTCTCCCCTGGATGGGCATGGGGAACCCCACCGCGACCCTAATAGAGGATAAAGCGGAAGATAATGAATGAATGAAAAATGTCTTATTTTCTATATCATGAATGTTTTTTGAACAGCAGATACTGTGATAAATAAGTGTCTGTTTCCTGACAGGCCTTTAATCCTGATAACGAGTATCACTTTAAGAACCGGATGAAGGCGAGTCAAAGAAACTGGGCCGAGGTGTTTGGGGAAGACAGCATGTTTGCCGTGTCCCCCAGCTCCAGCTTTCAGAAGGTGAGGCACAGAACATTTATCTCCTGCTCCACTGGGGCTGCTGCGTCGTGTGTGTGTTTGCAGGTGTTGCTTAGGTGATAAATCCACCCTGTTAAAGAGTCAAACTGATTTCCCAGGTCTCATCCTGTGTGAAACATATATGAAATGTATTGATTAGGATGTTTAATGAGGTTGTTGTTGCTCTCTCTCTCTCTCTGTCTGTGGGTGTGTTTGTATCTCTGTGCCTGTGTGTGTCTCTGTTGTGTGTGTGTGTGTGTGTGTGTGTGTGGTCTGTGCCTATACAGGAGCCTCATGGTTGGTTAGTAGACCTTGTGAATCGGGTAAATATCACCATTTCTTTCAGTAGTTAAATAATAATAGTCTTTAGTTAATTTAACTAATACTATGAATTCATTTTAATTGGCGTTTTATTTTACAACTTAACTGCTGTAATTGTTTTTCTGAAAACAAATTTGTACAACAATGGAGCTTAGTGCAATGAGGACACCTGTCATTTTTACGAGTTGCTTTCTTTCTGTCCCGGCAGTTTGGTGAGATGGGTGGCTTCAGTGCCATTCAGGGCAAATTGAATCAGGAAGAGATGGAGATTGGGGTGAGTAGGCTCTTTCATGCTCACACACAGATGCTTGGTGTCAGCATGTAGTTATGAAAAGACGAACAGTGAAACAAGGATGGTGGTTCTAGATGTTTTGTTACTCAGGACTTGTTGTCTTTTGCGTTATCAATCATCCGCCTTTTAAAGAACAATGTAGGCTTTTAATTCTGCCCGTTTTCCCAAAATGATGTTGCAGCTACCTACATGTCAGTTACAGAGTCAACCGTCTGTGTGTTGCACTAAATGTTCGTTTATTCCCGGCAGCTCAGAAAGCCGCATTGTATCAAGTTCCGTCTGCTTGCCTTTTTGAAGGCCCGCATTTATCGTGCGTGGGCTTCAGGGCTCGGAGATAGAACTCTGACAGGGAAAAGATGCTTTGATTTAGTATTTGCATGTGAATGACTGACACAGGAACAGGATGTGAGAGACAGGCCTGGGAGGGGGACGCTTTCCACTGCTACACCTGACCTGCTGTGGCTGCGACGTCGCTGGCACGCTGCCAGGGGTGGCTGAGGCGTCTGCGAGTAGGGCATTTCTCCTGAAGCGTGAGGCTGCGCTGCTGAAAGAGAGCCCGATGGGAAGAATCAAGGGGAGGAAGCTCCTTCCTCTCCTCCCCTAAACTGGTTTATTCATTCTCACCCTGTGAACGGAAGAGGAGTCACTTAATTCAGAACAGTGGACTGATTCAGCCAAGGTTTCTGACTCTGCTGCCATTCGGCATAAAGGAGAGAGAGAGAGAGAGAGCGAGAGAGAGTCAGTGTGTGGTTAAAGGAGCTTGGCCACCCGTAATTGTTACATTTAAATAAGGATGTTAAAGTAGATTAAGTTGTCCGTAGTCGATTTTCTTAATGATGCTTTTAAAAAATGAATGTAGAGTCAGATATGGAAGCTCAGTGTTGTGATAACATCGTCGACACTGTGATGCAGGACCCTGATGCAGTAGTTTTATAAAGCAATAAGACGAATTATTGTGAATAAATCATGGGAAAGATGTTTTGTAAGGCAGAACGCGAAGCAGCGTATTCATTAATTCATCATCTTCCGCTTTATCCTTTATTAGGGTCGTGGTGGGGTTCCCCATGCCCATCCAGGGAAGAACGTCTCGGGCGCTGGGCAGATAGACCCAGGACAGGGCGCCAATATATCGCTGGGCACACACTCACTCACACAGACACACTCTATAGGGGGCAATTTGGAGAACTCAATTGACTTGATCCATGTTTTTGGACTGTGGGAGGAAACCGGAGAACCCAGAGGAAACCCACGCGGACACGGGGAGAACATGGAAACTCCACCCAGATGAGAATCGAACTGTGAATCCCTAGCGCTGAGAGGAAAACGTGCTAACCACTAAGCCACCGTGCCACCGCGAAGCAGAGTAGTTATACCATATTCCCATTATTTATTTAGAATAATGCACAGCCTTGAGTTCTTTTTTTTTACTACTGTAACAAATAATGTTAAAATATTATATAAAATATTAGCAGGTACAAATAAATAATACTAGTCTTGCTCTTTATATTGATCTATTTCCATTTTTGTTAGTCCCCTGTTGGTTCTGTGTTCTCTATTGGTCAGGAACCTCACAGAACAGGTATCATTTCGATGGTGGATTGTTTATTGTCAGTTCTGCAGTGAGTTTGTTAGTTCTGGGTACTGGATAACGGATGTTAGTTTTGGTTTGTTGTCAACCAGAATGCTGGGAGAGTTGGCAGACTGGTGTAGTGGTCAGCATGCTTGCCTCATAGCGCTGGAGTAATGTAAAGATATTAAACTTAAACTTTGTTTTGTGGGGTCTTGATTAATTGAACGGGATGTTTTTCTTTCCCCGCAGTGTGTGTCTGCTCTGGTCCAGCCTCTTGGTGTGTGTGCGGAATATCTCAACTCCAGCCTGGTCCAGGTCTGTAGACATGCATTCTGTTCTTTCACCTTCACACTTCTTTATTTAGCTCCGAACAGAAGCCTAACTATATTGGCATTTATAATCACATTAGTCGTGTCATTAGTCAGTGACGGATTTTTTTTTTTCTAGCTTCAGCATGAAAGATCAAAGGTTTGCCATTACATAAGGAAGTTTAATTCCCACTGATTACGGTCTTCTGACATGTCTGTTTCAGCCCATGCTGGACCCAGTCATCCACAAAATGATTACTTATGTGCAAAATCTTGAAGAAAAAGACCTGAAGGACAAGGTATCGTTCTTCTGAGCATTATACATGTTTGTGTTTTACTATTTACATTTTACATTAACTCAAGAAAATAGTTTGGACACGCTCCCTTCTTGTTTCCTCCACTTACCATATAGATGGACTTTGTAGTTTTACAATTACAGACTGTAGTCCATCTGTTTTCATTGTTGTTGGTTCTCAGTACTCTATTGGTCAGCATTATCATAGAACAGGTATCATTTGGGTGGTGGATTATTTATTGTCAGTTCTGGAGTTACACTGATGCGGTGAGGGGTTTTAGTGCAGCAGTGCTGATGTGGTTTAATTTCTCCTGTGACACACTGTGTGGTAGTACCTCAGTGCGGTGGTACTATTGGTGTTCTGACCATTAGAGAACAGAGTAAAGGGGATGTATATAGTATCGACACTGCTCCACAAACAGATGGACTACAGTCTGGAATTGTAGAACTACAAAGTCCAAACTGAGAACATGGACAATAAGTGGAGCAGAAAGGAGGTTTGACTGCAACTGTATTTTGTTCTGACCTCTGTAGAGGTTGGTGAGCATTCCAGACTTGTTGTCTGCCATTAAGCTTCTGTGCATGAGGTTCCAGCGGGAGCTGGTCAACGTGGTGGACGATCTCCGGCTGGACATCCTCCTGAGGATGCTGAAGACGCCCCACTTTAGTGCCAAGATGAACTCACTCAAGGAGGTTTGACGGCTGCCAGATTTTTGCATGAATTCTTATGAAGTTTATCTCTTAATTTTAGTTTAGTTTAGTTGTAGTTCTAAATTGAAAAAACAGCGTGTGTTTAATGTTATTTAAACAATACGTTTTATGAAACTTTGGTTTGTTTTTTTTTAAACATGGGATGGAATGTTTTTAGGTTCAGAGTTTTAATAATGAACCAAAAGGAATAAATCATTATTGAATCTGAATTTAAAAACCAGCAAATGCATGACATCTATGCCATGTATTCCCATAGAGCAAGCGTCTGTAACAGATTTATTATGTTACAAGGCTACATAAAATAAAATAACACCTCTTTCCTGTGATTAATTCAGACTATCCCATCATGACTTTGTACCTTAATTGGTAAATCCCATAATTATTATGTGGCCTTGATCTAATTGTATATAAGAAAACAGTGTGCATTTGATAAACTGTCTCTTGACATTATTCTGTTTAAGGTCACAAAGCTGATCGAGGAGAGCACTGTGTCCAAGACTGTAAAGAACGCTATAGATACGGATCGGCTGCTCGACTGGCTGGTGGAGAACTCTGTCCTCTCAATAGCACTTGAAGGTTAGCTGCTTTGTTCACCATTTGCAGGAATCCTCACAAGCCCGAACAGAGATGAGGCTAGTATTGATAACTTACTAATATGGACTCAGAATGTTTATTATAATTGAAAGTCTGTTAAAAAGCTATGAATAAGTGTGTAGGCTCAACGCATGGTGTGATCATGTGCTGTCATGCTGAGCGCTGCATCTGTGTAAGTTCTGTTCTCAGGCAGGATTGCTTTATTGTTCTTAGAAAAGCAGACTCTCTTCTGAATCTACTGAAGCACAATAGCCGTATAAGGTCCTTTTACACATTAGGAATTACTAAATCATTATTATAAAACTCTTTATTTTCAGAATTAAGATTCCCTAACTGCACTATGGAGCAGATTAAATATAAAATGAAAAGATTGTAGCTGGAGAGATCGGGCTAAACATCTGTTTTTCCGGATCCTGTGTGATCTGTCTGTCTTTATACAAAACACTAAACACACAGTGGTTTTGTTTCACTTCCTTTTTTGCAGAAATCTGATTTATTGTAGTTCAGGTAGCTTTCATTTTGTTTCTTAGTGTCACTGCAGAACTGTTCTGTGATGGTCCTGACCAATAGAGAACAGAGAACCAACAAGGGACTAACATGAACAAGAAGAAAAACACTGTATGCATGTCAGTAAACACTGGAAAGAGCAGGTGTTCTATAACTGCAAATGCAAATAAATAGTTCAAACTCTTCATTGAGGAATAGGAGATGTACATTCATTACATAGAACCACAGTGGAGGCCTGACCTTCATTATTATTACCAGTTATAATAAAACATGAGCCTTTACGTATTTGTGTATATCTTTATTTTTTTCAGGAAACATTGACCAGGCGCAGTATTGTGATCGGATAAAGGGAATCATTGAGCTCTTGGGCAGTAAACTTTCTTTAGATGAGCTCTCAAAGATCTGGAAAATACAAGTGAGTGTTTTTCCAAAGTAGTAAGCTTTAAGAATTTGATGAACCGTATAAGCTCAAAGACAAACTGTAACTGTCCTTCTACTCTTTATTTCTGTGTGTCACTGCAGTCTGGCCAGTCCTCCACAGTGATCGAGAACATTCACACCATCATCGCTGCTGCGGCTGTCAAGTTTAACTATGAGCAGCTCAACCACCTTTTTGCTCTCATACAGAAAGTATGCATGCTACCTCCTATTCATAATTTTATATAATACTGACATTGTGGGCTCACACAAACACAGGGAGGACATGCACGGGGAGGAGTGTGATGCATGTGATTACAAGGTCCAAGAATTTGCAGTGATTTGGGAAAAAAAAAGTTGAAATGTTGTCTTTAAATCTGGTTAGTAATGTGTGGTGTCTTTGTTTTGTGTTCTTTAGAGCTGGGAGGTTGAAAGTGATCGTGTCAGACAGAAGCTTTTGAGTCTGATTGGAAGGATTGGCAGAGAAGCTCGATCAGAAACCACGACAGGAAAGGTACATGGATTTGCACAGAGGCATCGCAAAGGCTGAGTACCGTTACGACTTCTGTTTAGAGAGAGAGACAGGTAGAAAGACAGAGAGACAGATAAAAGAGCTGAAAAGATGGTGACAGAAAGATTAAGTGACCGAGACACAAGGACAGAGATGGGGCTGAGATGGTATGCTAAAGTGAGACAAAGAGAGACACAGAGAAAAAAATGGAAAGATTAAGAGAGACAGAGAAACGGATGTAAAGAGGAAGAGAGAAGGAGACGAGGAGAAAAGGAGAGAATGAAAACAAAAGATAAAGTGAGAGAAAGATGACGAAAGACAAAGAGAGAGAAGAAATGAGAGACAAGAATCTGAGATGGAGAGACTAAAACAGACCAAAAAAATATAGATGGGTGGAGCACTTAGAAATATTGTTTAAATATTATTTAAATAAATGCAAATGGCTGGTTTGCCACCTCAGGTTTTGGAGGTGTTGTGGGAGTTGGCTCATCTCCCCACTCTCCCAACATCTCTGGTTCAACAAGCCCTAGAGGAACATCTCACCATCCTGAGTGATGCCTACGCAGTCAAGGAAACTGTGAAGAGGAATTACATCATCAAATGTATTGAGGACATAAAGAAGGTAAGGCATGGTTCCTGATGTCCTCACTTCACCTCACCACACGCCATCGTCCTGATAAAAAGGGCTTCCGGCAAAATGACATTTCCATATTCCTAACTGATCAAATCACATGGAAGTCTAACTGATGACTGTTTTCTGACTTGTTTCTGGAAAGTGCACTCTTTCAGACATGTCCTCCACCTTTCTTCTGCTTCTTGCTTCTTGGAATTATGTTCGTAGCAGAAGCTACAGCGTCATTCGCTACATCAGAAAGCAGGTCTACTTGCAGTTCTTGTGCAAATGTTTGCACTTTGCTAAATTCTATATCGGGATCCATGCGGGGTGTATAAAGGTGCTGTTCTATCTTACGCCAGACGGATATTTGGCCTGTCACTCGCCTTCCCACATACTTCCATTAGCACTCTCACACTTGCCATGTCATACAAGCCTCTTTTCAGCTTCCATTCTGTGCTTCAGGCTCTGTTCCAGGGTGACTGTGACTGGTTTGCCACATAACTCACAGATACTAAAAACTCATGGACTCGGAGTCGGAGCTCATTGAATGCAACTCTAGTTTATGTCTTTAGATACAAATACAGGACGACACAAAGTCTGCCAGCGAGATACAGGGCTCTTTTTTTACTGGCTCCTGGGGCAAGAAGAAACCAAGCTGGGCTAAAGTAAGATAAGCACTGAGGCCTACAAAGGTCCTACTCCTTATTCAGTACTGACCAATCACAAATGATCTTCAATCTCATGCCTTTTCATACAATCTGTAAAGAAGGGTTTGGGGCTTGCACTTATTAATTATACATTCTTATGCAAAAGTTTGAACAGCCTTACTGATGAGTGTCAGTAAGTTGGCATTCAAATGCAAATGTGTTGTGTGAGGCAATGAATCTTTAAATCCCGAGTCCATCGAATATATAGATGTGGATTCCTACTTTAAATGAGATAATTTAGCAGACGATTTTATCCAAACTGATATAATCCAAATCTGATCAGGCTTTTCCAAACTTTTGCCTAAGGCTGTATGTCCAGTTGATTTCAAAAGGACATCTTTGGAGCATCAGAGGTGAATACTGGGACATTTTAAGTCTGGGTGATTTACTTTACATAAAATTGAAGGTTTCCAATGTTTTGTTTTGGTGTTACCAGGTTCTAGTATCAGATACTAGTATAATTAGTTCAGATTTTTTATATGTGATTGTTATTTAAGCTTAAATTAAGAAATAAGGTTAAAATAATCGAGCAGACACGTTTATCTGTGTAACAGCATAATAACATGACATGTCCCTTAATACTTGGTTCAGTTCTGATTCATTTAAAGATTTTTTTTTTTTTGCATATGGGTTTCCCCCAATATTCAGTAACATGCTCCATTGTCTATTTCCTCCACTTACCATATAGTTGGACTTACAATTACAGACTGTTGTCCATATATTTTCTTTGTTTTTGTTGGTTCTCTGTTGGTCAGGGCTATCACTAGAACAGGTATTATTTGGGTGGTGGATTATTAATTCATTATATTATATTACATTATAAATTATGCCTTTTAATGCAAGTTTATTTTCAGTCTTTAACCTTTCCATCGCTTTACATTCAGGTGTTTCGTTAAAGTCTCACTGAAGCAGGCGTTGTGCGTTGCCCTGTCTGCACCTGAATCCTTTACACGTTATCGTTGCAGTCATCCCAGCAGAGTAACCCTCAGACAGTGTGGGTTGTTCCAGCCCTCCAACAGCTTCATGAAATCACTCGCTCCTTCATCAAACAGACATACCAGAAACAAGACAAGGTACAGTACACCACGTCTGTACTGCAAAACATGAACAATAATGAAAAAAAACACATTATATAAATATAACCGCTGTAAGATAAATTAACTTATTCCTGCACATCCATCAGAAGACACATACTTTACATATAAATGTTCCTGTTTACAGAGTATAATCCAGGATCTAAAGAAGAACTTTGAAATCGTGAAGCTGATCACTGGCTCTCTTGTGGCGTGTCACCGTCTGGCTGTGTCTGTCGCTGGCTCCAGTGGTCTTTCAGGGTCCACCCTGGTGGATGGACGATACTCTTATCAGGAGGTAACGTCATGGAGGACCTTAAGCGTTTTATATACCAAAGTTTAAGCAAGGTTCTAGTATAATCTTTAAATAATCCCTAATGCTTTAATAGTGACTCTGTAATCCGTTTCTTTTTGGGCAGTATTTGGAGGCACATCTGAAGTTTTTGGCATTCTTTTTGCAAGAAGCCAGTCTGTATTTGGTATGGAACAGAGCCAAGGAGATCTGGGAGTGTCTGGTGTCTAGCCTGGATGTCTGTGAGCTGGACAGGGAGGTATGTTTTGAACATGGTTGGGATCGTATGCTTTATGATGATCTGGTAACTGCATCTTCCGTTCTCTGTAGATGTGTTTCGAATGGTTCACCAAAGGACAGCACGATCTTGAAAGCGATGTTCAACAGCAACTGTTCAAAGAGAAGATCCTGAAACTTGAGCCTTATGAGATAACCATGAATGGTAATGAATGTTATGACCTACTTAATACAGTTTACTTACATGGACAGTATATTGCGTTATTAATTCTAATTATCACTAAGGGTTAGTTTTATACATGTGACTCTTTTACAAGTCTTAAAGTTTTTACAATGACTTGTATTGAGTTTAGAATTTTTCCCAGGTTTTATTTCCTGTGGAGAGAATGTAGGTTACCTGCACTGTGTGGAGTCTGCATGTTCTCCCTGTTTTCTCCAGGGTCTTTTACATAAATAAGGTCAATTAGAAATGCTACAGGGGAGTGTTGCATCAGGAGGGACATCTGGTGTTAGAATGTCAGTCTTCATCTTGTCTACTGTACCTTTGTTAATTCTGTACAGGGAGTTTTGTCAGAGATGCATATTTGTATTACAGGTAACAGCAGATATGTTTTGTTAACTATTTAAAAGGAATTAATGATGTATTACTGTTTTCCAGGCTTTAATCTTTTTAAAACCTTTTTTGAAAATGTGAATCTCTGTGATCATCGTCTCAAGCGACAGGGAACTCAGCTGGTGAGATTTACAGAATTCCGACCAAACAATTGAGTGAATGAGAGCGTGATCATTCAACATACTGAATTTTTTTTTTTTTTTCCGTTCTTCCAAAATTTGATCAGTGTGTGGAGCGTCTAGATCTAATGGGCTTGGACTTCATCTGGCGAATCGCAATGGAGTCTCCTGATGAGGACATCGCTAACGAGGCCATTCAGCTCATCATCACCTACAGTTACATCAACCTTAACCCTAAGATGAAGAAGGTCCGATTTACACCTCACTTCATTTCATTTTAGTTTTCACTTAAATACATAGATGCTGAACTCTCAACTGATTTCTCTTTTTCAGGATTCTGTATCTTTACACAAGAAGTTCATCGCTGATTGTTATAAGAGACTGGAGGTAAGTATCTGAATACTATCTAATCTAGATTCTTTATTCTTAGTCTCATCGTCTCTTGGTTCTTCTGTAGGCTGCTAGCTCTGCTCTGGGAGGCCCCACCCTAACCCATGCTGTTACCCGAGCCACTAAAATGCTGACTGCCACCGCCATGCCAACAGTGGCCACATCAGTGCAGTCTCCTTCCAGGTACACCACCTGCTTCAGTGTTCATTAGAAAACGGGTAGTTCTGATCCTTAAATCTGAGCTGAGCTGTTTGTCTAGAATCTGGATTGACAACAACGTTGTGTTGCATTGATAACTGATTGTGTTGCATTTATTTATGTGTGTTATTTTTTAATTTTTCTCACAGATCCACTAAGCTGGTGATTATTGAAAGGTTGCTTTTATTGGCAGAGAGATATGTTATTACTATTGAGGTGGGTTTAGCCTTTCAGACAGACAATGCTTGTTTTCTTATCAGCTGAATAAATGAATGATTATTGTTGGCGTTTTCAGGATCTGTACTCAGTTCCTCGAACCATTCTACCTCATGGAGCTTCTTTTAATGGGCACCCTGTGACGCTGCACATCACCTTTGAATCTACCAAAGATACTTTTACTCTAGAGGTAATATTACTATAATTTTTTAATACTTAAATTAAGTGAGCTGAACAAATATATTTTGTTTAATTTTAGATCAACACTAAAACAGTAAAACATATAATTGAACAACTACTTATCTTCATTATTTATTTAAATAATACACTTAAAATTAACAATAAATTATTTTTTAAATATATCAAAGACCTCTACATCTTCAGTAACATTTCCTCTCTCATGATTTATTGCTTTATAACACCATCACTAATGTTTATGTGTACGTCTGTGTTTGTTTAGGCTCACAGTAATGAAACGGTTGCGAGCATCAGGTGGAAAATTGCGGAACAGCTTAGCTGTCCAGCAGACAATGTGCAAATATTTGCCAATGACAGCATGGTAAGTCACTGCAATGCACACTGATACATTATGTTTAACCAAAGGGGAACATCGGGTGGCACAGTGGCACATTGACTAATGCACTCCCCTCACAGCAAGAAGGCCCTGGGTTCCTGACTCCTGGGTAGCACAGACAAAGTTTTTTTTTTTCTGTGTGGAGTCAGTCTGTCCTTACTGTGCTAATATAGGTTTTCTCATTTTTCAAAGCTACACCACAAACATTTAACCAAAGCGTAACCTGTAATAGATGAACTAGTTTCTGTTCCGTTTCAAAGGACTGTAATGCGCTACCCAAAACCCAATTCTTAAAAATGCCATGGCACCTGAGCTGTGGGCCTAATTCAATTTATAAACTAAGGACCAAGAACCCCACAGAGCTGTGATCTCCATGCAACAGCCTGTAGCGTGGGTCTGATTCTGCAGGAGCAGCCGGTAAAAAGCTAATGTAGGTGGAAAACTGCTAAACCGAAAAAAAAAAAAAAAAATCCCATGGCAAATTTATCTGTGATAAATAACACTTCAGTAATTTTCAGGAGATCTCGTTACTGTGTTAGTAATTTCAGTATTATATTAGAACAATATACTTGTTTTAATGAGTAATTGAACAGCACCTATTAATTTTTTTTTAGTTGACAATGAACCGAGACCAGAAGCTGTTGAATCAATTGGGTTTCTCTGATGAACAAAGTCTGACAGTGAAGAGTTCAGGAACCGGTACTCCGTCTGGCAGCTCGGCTGACAGTTCAGCCTCAGCCAGCTCCAGCAGCAGTGGAGTTTTCAACTCAGCATATGCACTGGAGCAGGTACATAATCACACACATACATACATAACATGTAACGTACCCGTTAAACATTTGAACACATTTGGTGAATGTGTGTGTTGTAGGAGAAGTCTCTACCTGGTGTGGTCATGGCGCTGGTGTGTAATGTGTTTGAAATGTTATATCAGTTAGCTAACCTTGAGGAACCAAGGTAAGAGAAGTAGTTATCGTGTGTGTACATCGCACACACAAACAAACCCATATTTTGATTCAACTTTTTGTGTTCCTCTTTAAGGATAACGCTGCGTGTTAGGAAGTTGCTGCTGCTCATACCGACTGATCCAGAGGTACAAGACGCACTGGATAACTTTGTACCCAAGGAATCCAGCGTGTGGAGTCACCAGGTACAACAGAATCCTCTGAAATATTCACCCCCCAGCATGGCAGAGCCTCAGTGCAGGATCATTTTTAACACTTTAATGTGGCGTTTTTATCCAGCTACATTCATTCATTCATTATCATCCACTTTATCCTATATTAGGGTCGCGGTGGGGTTCCCCATGCCCATCCAGGGGAGAACGTTTCGGGCGCTGGGCAGATACAGGGCGCCAATCTATCGCTGGGCACACACTCACTCACACAGACACGCACGCATACATACTCTATATGGGGCAATTTGGAGAACTCAAACGACTTGATCCATGTTTTTGGACTGTGGGAAACCGGAGAACCCGGAGGAAACCCACACAGACACGGGGGGAACATGGAAACTCCATCCAGATGGGGATTCGAACCGGGAATACCTAGCCACCGTGCCGCTATCCAGCTACATGTTTTACATATTACATTGAAAAATGTTTATTAGTTTGACAAACTTCTGTGAAAGAACCTTATGTGGGCATCAGTCTTCATTCTCTCTTGTGTGTGTGTGTGTGTGTGTGTGTGTGTGTGTGTGTGTGTGTGTGTGTGTGTGTGTGTGTGTGTGTGTGTGTAGAAAACACTGTTCACGTTAGGTTCAGGGTCTCAAGCCTCCAAATCCCCATCACTATCCAGCAAACAGCAGCATCAGCAAAGCGCAGCATCCATCCTGGAGTCCCTGTTCCGCTCCACTGCCCCAGGCATGTCCACCTTTAGAGTGCTCTACAATCTGGAGGTATTTCTAACAGGACTTCTGTTTTCCGTTATAAAGGCAATGCAGCCACCATAAATATTAAGTCATGCACTCACACCGTCCTCTCCCGTCAGGTTTTAAGCTCCAAATTGATGCCGACCTCTGATGATGAGATGGCAAAGACCAGCGTCAAGTCATTCTGTGAGAATTTCCTCAAAGCTGGAGGTCTCAGGTAAAAATCAGCTCCAGTTTGTTCTGTCTGCACATGCATCCTGTGTCTCTGTGGGCTTTCTCTGTGTCGCCACACACAGTCCAAAAACCAGGACAATCAGTCTGTTGGGTGAATTGGAATTTGGAAAGTAAGTAACCAGCAGTGATTGTGTACATATTGTGTGTGTTGTTTGTTTCCACTTCAGTCTGGTGGTTAATGTCATGCAGCGAGACTCCATCCCTTCCGAAGTGGACTATGAGACCAGACAAGGAGTCTATTCCATCTGTCTGCAACTGGCCAGGTGTGTGTTTAAACTAAAGGGTGCTGTTTTATTGCTTTCTTTTTAATAATAATGATGAATCATTGAATTATGTATGTTCACTGTGCAGGTTCTTACTGGTAGGACAGACTATGCCGAGCATCATGGATGAAGAAATGAATAAGGAGGGTGTGGACACATTATCCTCACGACCTTTCCGGAACGCCGGCAGGCAAAGTGGACGGCAGCTTTCGGTCTGCGGAACGCCCGAGAAATCTTCCTACAGGCAGATGTCCATGTCTGATAGGTCTTCCATTAGAGTTGAGGAGATCATTCCGGCAGCTCGTGTGGCTATACAGGTGTCTACCTTTGTCTGTGAATGCAGACAGACTGGATGTAGCTGTAATGTTATCCTCTCATTGTGTTAATGAGGTAACATACAGTCTGTTGTCTTTGATTTTTTTGCAATAAGACGATGGAGGTGGGGGACTTCACATCCACTGTGGCCTGCTTTATGCGCCTTACTTGGGCCGCCGCCGCCGGAAGATTGGACCTGGTTGGGAGCAGTCAGCCGATCAGAGAGAGCACTAATTCTTTGTTGCCTCTAGGTGTTCGCAGCAGGGTTAGCAGCACAGGTATAATGTGTACACACACACATTATACTAAATGTACATCATTAAATAAATAATATCTGGGCATTAAGTTAAAAGTTCATTATATGTCCAATGTATGAGATTTGACTTTAGTACCTAAATAATTTCCTCTTATTAAAAATATCAGTTTCTTTAACTGCAAACTCCCAGGATGTTTCTCCTTTAGATGAGCCGTCAGGCTGAACAGTGACCACATGTCATTCAGCGTGTGTGTCGTCTTTGTGTCACAGGCAGTAACTGCAGCTCCAGCAGTGAGGGAGAGGCCACCACACTTCAGGCTGGTATCTGTGTTAAACAGCAACATGTGTCTATTAAAGACACCATCATCGCCAGGGAAGCGCTCTCACTGCTCGTCACCTGTCTACAGCTTCGCTGCCAGCAGCTCTGTACGATCAAACACATGCACTGCTTTCTATTTATCCTCATTTCTTCATTTTAAACATGTTTTTTTTTTCTCTCACAGCTTCTTTTTATAATTTACCTTGTGTGAACGATTTTATCATCGATATCCTGCTGGGATCTCCCAGTGGAGAGGTCAGTGTTGTCCCTTTTTACATAATTTTACATAATAAATTTGATTATATGTTAAACAACAGTTCAACAGTCAAATCTTCTTCTCTTTTGCATTCTTAACATTTACAGATCCGGCGGGTGGCCTGTGATCAGCTTTACACTCTGAGCCAGAGTGACACCTCAGCGTATCCCGAGCTGCCAAAGGCCAACCTGTTCCTGCTGAAGGTGGTGTTATCTGCCCAGCTCCCACTCTGGTCTCCAACTAGTGTCATGAGGGGCATCAACCAGAGGTTATACACACATTAGCTGTGGTTTTATAATAGAACAGTTATACAGAATTAAAACAGCACTGTGTTCTTTATAGACAGTATTTTAATAATGTTCTTGTATCCCGTTCCTCCGTTTCTTGTGTGTTTTTAGGTTGCTTTCACAGTGCACAGAATATTTCGAGCTGCGGTGCCAACTGCTGGATGATCTGACTAGTAAGTGTGTTTTACTAAATTTAATTAAAATAAATCTCCCCCAGGGAGGGGGAGAGTGAGAATGTCAGAGTGCATCTCCAGCAGCACCGGTGTCAACGAGACGCCCTAATTCAATAATAAAGAGGTGTTTCCTGATATTTCCATTTATATAGTGAGTTCATATCTGTTCCTTCATCGATGCAGGCACGGAGATGGAGCAGCTACAGATCAGCCCAGCAGCCATGTTGGAGGATGAGATCAGCTGGCTGGATAACTTTGAACCCACTTGGACAAGTGAGCTGGAGACCAGTGAGGCTGACAACATCCTGCAGGCAGGCCATCTGCGCCTCATTAAGACCCTGCTCTCACTCTGCGGCAATGAGAAGGAACAGTTCGGTTTGTCTTTTACACTCGCACGGAACATTCTGTTATTTTACATTGGCCCTGCTACACTTACTTTATCAAGGTGTTAGTAGCAACATTCTTAATATTAATAAAAATGTTCACAACTCTTCTTACTTGAGCCTCACAATAAGAATTTACAAAAATCACTTTATTCATTGAGATGTATGAGTACTACATGTGTATGTCCTACTGCAAAAGTAATATATTTATTTAAGGGATGAGGCATGAGAGGGCATGCAGAGTAGTAAATAAATCACAGGAAAGGGTTGTTGTTGTTAGACGCGATGGGAAGTGGTGTACAGCTACACCTCTTTCCTGTAACTTATTTATTGTAATTCACAAGCTCAGAGTCTTATTGCTTTTATAAAACACACTATAATACTACCGGTTTCTCTAAGGATCAAAAAGTGCCATCTAGTGGCCATATTACAGAATACAATCTATAAATAACAGCCACATGTGTATAATGTTTTTTTTTTAGAATTAAAACCAACTTTTAATCTTTTACAGGGCCGTCGCTCATCCAGCAGCTGTTAGATGATTTCCTGTTTCGAGCTTCACGCATCATCTTGAACAGCAACAATCCATCCAGCACCATAGCTCCTCTACATGATTTTCATCCAAAGTGAGTATATACACACACACACACACACACACAGCATCTCTGAAAACCCTTTGTAGCATCACTGTGGATTATGATACAGCTTCTACTCTAAAAGCTTTTTTACATATATATTTTTTTTTTTATACCTTTTCCTAAACCCATCTACATACACATGACTCTTCCATCCAACACTAACTCCATCCAACTCCTAATTTCTCCCGTTGTTTTCAGGTGCAGTACAGTTAGCAGTCGATTAGCAGCATATGAGGTTTTGGTGATGCTGGCTGACAGTTCACTCACCAACCTGCAGCTCATCACCCGAGAGCTGCTGTCCATGCATCATCAGTCCGACCCGTCTCTGTCCAAAGAGTTTGATGTGAGTCTATTATTATGATTTAATGATAATATTACTAATATAATAAATTGCTAATTTTATTATATTCAACTGTAACACTGTAACATTGCTCACAAGGACACCAATAATTGTGCTTTTTAACATTAGTGTTTGGCTCACTTTTTATAGTCACTAGTTCCTGCACATCCTGAACCTGTTTGGACCTTGACATAGTTTTGACATTAGAGTTTGACCACTCTGCTTTATAGTATTACTAAATAAATGACCTCATTATGGTCCAGTGTATATTATTAACATGTTCTACAACTGAATGTATAACATTGTGTTGTGTAGGGTTGTATTGTTTTTCGTGGTGTTCTTAGGAATAAGTTTTGTGTGTTTGTGGCATTGTGTGTAGTACCTCCCGCCTGTGGATGGTCGCTCCATATCAGGGTTTGTTGGGCTGAAGAATGGAGGAGCGACTTGCTACATGAACGCTGTCTTTCAGCAGCTCTATATGCAGCCTGGTTTACCCGAGGTACAATCTTACAAATCTCAAAACCTGGTCCCTCTTTGTGTATTTAACACAGTTTTGCCACAAGATGGAGCTAAATATCGGAATACTACTTTTTAAAAAAAAAAATAATCCAAATTATTTTTTGGATTTTAGACCATTCTTTCCATAGAGGATGATGCAGAGAACCCAGAGGAAAGTGTGTTCTGCCAGGTTCAGTCTCTGTTTGGACATCTGATGGAGAGCAAGTTACAGTACTATGTTCCTGAGAACTTCTGGAAGGTGCGCTTCACATATTATAGTCTGATTAAATTGTTTTGCTGATTATATTATAAAGCTAATGTGCTAATTGATGGTAAACAAATATTTAAGGACAGTATGTTCATGTGAATGTTTGTTTTTGTGCAGATCTTTAAAATGTGGAACAAAGAGCTGTATGTGCGTGAACAACAAGATGCCTACGAGTTCTTCACCAGTCTTGTAGACCAGCTGGACGAACACCTGAAGGTAGATACCTCAACATTATCAACAGGATATAATACAGCAGTTTCTATAGTGATGCATTGAAAATGTTAGTTTCTGTACATTTTTTTTAAGTCTCTTGTAATTCTTTTAAAATGTAGATATTTTTCATTTTTCCAGAAAATCGGGCGCGAGCAGCTCTTCAAAAACACATTTCAGGGTATTTTCTCCGACCAGAAAATATGCAAGGACTGTCCTCACAGGTCAGAAATGATCTTAATTGTCTTTTCTACAGCTCCTATTTATGAGTAACATGAACATGAGGAAAATTAGGTATTATACCGCTAGCCAGAACATTAGACCAAGACATTAGATTAAAAAATAGTTACACATTTTTGACTTTATAAATCTTGTCGTCATTATTTCTTAGACAATAATCGTAAAATCAAAATCTTTAATCCTCTCCTCCGTTGCTGATTCTTGATGTTTTTGTTCGTAGTGTAGTGATTTGTTTCTGACTCTGTGTTCTACAGATATGAACGTGAGGAGACCTTCATGGCACTGAACCTGGGCGTGACCTCATGTCAGAGTCTGGAGATTTCTCTCGATCAGTTTGTCAGAGGAGAGGTGCTGGAGGGGAGCAATGCGTACTACTGTGAGAAATGCAAAGAGAAGGTGAAGACTTCCTCTGTGTGTTCATTTGCCAACCAACTAGATGATCTCCTTATGATCTCTAGAAAACAGATATCACTTTAAATCAGTCTAGACTGTGCCACGTGTATTATAAGTTCATTTAAAGATGGTCATACCTGTGGTGTGTTGTTTGTGTGTGTGCTTATTAGAGAACTACAGTAAAGCGCACATGCATCAAGTCATTACCGAGTGTCCTGGTGATCCATCTCATGCGTTTCGGCTTCGATTGGGAGAGTGGCCGCTCCATTAAGTACGACGAACAGATCAGGGTAAGTTCAATGTCCATGGCATTAATCCCCTGAAAGAAACATGTGAATTATTCTTTTATCTATTTTTTAAATCTATTTTAATTGGTTCTTGGTTCTTTAGTTCCCGTGGGTGCTGAATATGGAGCCGTACACAGTATCGGGCATGGCTCGCCAGGACTCAAGTTTGGATCATGGAGAGAATGGCAGAGGAGGGGAACCTGGGCCGGGAGGCTCCCCACGCAAAAAAGTCACCATTTCGGAGAACTATGAACTGGTGGGAGTGGTGGTGCATAGCGGACAGGCACACGCAGGACATTACTATTCTTTCATCAAAGACCGCAGGTGTGTGTGTGTGTGTGTGCATGTGCGAAATTTGACATATAAATCCTTAAGCACAATGTTCCCCTGTATAGTTTGTGTTTGAGTGAGCCCAGCACAGAAATGTTCTCAATCTAGATGGGCATGGGGAACCCTCCCATGACCCTAGTAGAGGATTAAGTGTAAAATACTGGGATGAATGTAAAAGTATAGACCTTTTGAGCTCTATTTTGTATCTTTGTGAAGAGAGGTTTAGTAATTGCTATCGTTTTGTCGTTATTAGTACAACCCTTTCCAAACCCTTTTCGGACCACCTGAGAGTTTTATTTGCTGATGATGATTAAACCTTGCTATCTCCACCTTTGCTGCATGCCTATTTGTGCTCGCTGTCTGTAGGTGGTCTGTAGATTTATCAGTGTAAGCAGGTCCAGATGTCTGGCAAAACCGAGTCTCTTTAAACTGAAGAAAACCACCCACGAAAGCTCTGCCCATCCCTAAGTAAACTGTTCTTTTCCATGTACCCTGCTTTTCTCCCTGTATTTCGTCGTCTAGAGGGAGCTCACGCAGCCGCTGGTACAAGTTTAATGATAACGTGGTGGAGGAGTTCGAGATGAACGACGAGACACTAGAGTATGAGTGTTTTGGCGGAGAATACAGACCCAAAGTCTACGATCAATGTAGGTCATCACTTCACACCAGTCCACTAATCTGCATCTGTAAAACTTCAACTCTTAATAAAACGTTATTGATCCCTTTGAGAGGCTTCAATCAGAGTTATTAAGTTTCCTGTAGCATCATAACAGTGCACACAGAAAATAGAGGAGGGATTAGTCATACTGAAATAATTGGAAAGATAAAGATATGTATACATTATTTTTAAAAATATTTATGTAAAATTAAATATAAAAAAAAATGCAAAAAAATGTAAGTTATTGCACATAGTCCAGTTTATAGTTGTGCTGATTAGGGTACTGCCCCTTCCCATCCTTTGTCCTCCTGTTTCCCCTCATCCCCCCAGAGATAAGTTGTAAAGTCTGATGGCATGAGAGACAAAGGAGTATTTAAGTCTGTTGTTTCTGCATTTAGAAGCATTCTGTCACTAAACAGGCTCCTTTCTTTGTTGATGACTGTGTACAGAGGGTGACCGGGATGGTCCATAATGTCCAGTAGTACATACATGGAACCAAGAGCACTAACAGTTACTGTCTTCCTGCAGCAAACCCGTATCCAGACGTGCGGAGACGCTACTGGAACGCATACATGCTCTTCTACCAGCGCATCAGTGAACAGAACTCCCCCGTCCTGCCTAAGAAGAGCCGGGTCAGCGTCATGAGGCAGGAGGCCGAGGACCTTTCACTGTAACTGGACTTCAGTTTCAACAGAAATCACTAAGATTCAGTTTGATCTTTTGGATTTATCTTCACTCCATATGTTTTTCTTTCAGGTCAGCTCCCTCTTCTCCTGATATCTCTCCTCAGTCATCGCCACGACCTCCCAGAGCCAACAACGACCGGCTGACCCTGCTCACCCGCCTGGTGAAGAAAGGAGAGAAGAAAGGCCTGTTTGTGGAGAAGATGCCTGCCAGGATCTTTCAGGTTCATTTTCATCACATAACACAAAGTGGCTTTAGTCGCTGAATGAGGTCGGGTTTGTCATGTACACACAGCAGTTAAAAAAAAAACATCACAGGAGGGTGGAATACAGTGGAACCTCTGTTTTCTTTGCTGATCCATCTGCAAACAATCTGTGAAATCTGAAATCAATGAAAACTGAGAAACCATTTCAAATTAAATCAATATAAATCCAATTAATTTGTTCCAGAGGCTCAAAAATGTAGTGTTTCATACAATAAAAGAACAAAAAAAAACATCTCAAGTCTCTGTTGTGGGTCGTTTTCATGTGGCAGTGTGAATGCAGCCTTCAGCATTTTGCTGATAATTTTTTTCAAGCTCCTGAAATCCAGTTTGGCAGAAGTGTGTTTTTGTTTTTTCTAGATGGTGAGGGATGAGAACCTGAGGTTTATGAAGAACAGAGATGTGTACAATAGTGACTACTTCAACTTCACTCTGTCTTTGTCATCTGTCAACGCTGTAAGACAGTTTTCATTTCCCTTTTTATTTTTTTATTTTAGTTTGTAAGTTTATAACACATTTGTATGTTCAGATGATTACAGCTGTTTGTTTTTTTTTACATTAAGACAAAGTTGAAGCATCCCTCCTATCAGGCCATGGCAAAGACCAGCTTACAGTTGGCTGTGCAGTTCCTGTTTCACACCTATCTGCACACCAAGAAGAAGCTCAGGTATGAAAGTTCCTCAGTGCTGTTGAAATAAACTGCATGTTTTATCTTTATCACTATTGCAGTGTGTAAGAATAAAATAAAGTAATACTTTAGAAATGTAAAATAAATTAAATAACATTGGTGTCGTGGGTTGCAGGGTGGACACAGAGGAATGGATTGCCACAGTGGAGATGTTGCTGACGAAAAGCAGTGAGGCGTGTCAGTGGATGGTGCAGTACCTAGTGGCAACTGAGGGACGGGAGATCGTCAAGTGAGTGGAAATGTTGTTCTGAAATAGTTTTTTTTTATTCTTCAAGTGACTGATGTGACAAAAAGCCAACTGCAAACTAGGAAACTTTTAAATCCAACTGTTATTATAGTGTGATTATGTTGCTGCAACCTTATTGGCTAAAAAAAAATCACAGCATGGTACTGTGCTCAAGCATGTAATCACATGCAGCCTCTGGCATATCTGAAGGTGGCAAACATTTCCAGGATGGAGAAGCATGTGCGAGTGTGTGCACGTGTGTTTGGTGAAGGAATAGGGCGGGAGAATCAACGCTCACGTCTTTATAATTGGTTGGTTTTTATCGGATGGTGTGATGGGACTGCCCCGATATCACGCCACGTCTAGTCAAGGCCAGCTGAACTGGTTTACGATGAACTTCCCCCACCTACCCCAGTTTCACTGCTCCAGAGTCTTGGCATCTACCCCAAGCAAAAAGCCTTAAAGGCGACCACATAATTATTTAAAGTATGAAATAGGTCCAAAACTTTACAGACCCCTACGATATGTGCTTTAAATATGAACCCTTTGTTCCAGAATGCACTGCTATTCTGTTATAGTGTGACATCACATATTTCTCTCTTTTTCTGTCTTGTCTTGTCCATGTTGCAGGATCTGCCTTTTGGAGTGTAATGTGCGGGAGGTGCGAGTCGTGGTGGCATCTGTTCTCGAAAAAACATTAGAGAGCGCGCTGTGTTTCCAGGACCCTGGGCTGGACTGTCTCCTGGACATGCTGCTCTCTTTGCTGGATAAAGACGTTCCAGAGAACTGCAAAAACTGCTCGCAGTACTTCGGCTTGTTCAGCAGCTTCGCTCAGCGGGTGAGTAAAGAGGCCAAGCTGAGCTGAAGTGAGGAGACCATGCTGGAGGAGGAGGAGGAGGAAGATGAGTGACCCATAAACCATAAATGTGTTAATAATCCATTTTCATCCCTGTGTGTCGTGTTTTCAGGGACTCGGACCATGTCAGTTATTATTAAAACATGCTGCTTATCGACGGATGCTCATCTTTCTTTTGGGTCCAAACCGACAAAACAATCAGGTAAAAGGCATCTGGTTTATTGCACATTTGTAGTGTCTTAACTAGGGGTGAGCTGCAATATTCGACGATTCGATTCGGAGAACCGTAGTCGACTATAAACCTCATAGTCGAATGTACCATTTTGACCACATGGGGGTGCCCATGGCTGCTGCAAAGCATTAGTTTTTACATGAAATGTCTTTGTTTTCGTTTTATATATATATATAGCCTTTTGTCAAATAAAATCATCCTAATTTCTGTTAATATTTTTTTTAAATGATGTGTGCGCTTTAACAATAGGCTACACATTAATCGGGCATCGAATAAAACAAATATTAATATTTATGTGTCTTTTTTCTGACAGTTACACCCGCAGACTCATGTCTGACTCACCCGCGCCATCTTGTGGTGAAATTTTAACTGATTCGACTATAGGGAAAATCTGACGAATCAGATTCGACTATGAAAATCCTTAGTTGAAGACACCCCTAGACTTAACAGATCTTCTCCAACATGGTTGGATGCATTAGACCAGGGATTCTCAGCTTATCTTATCCCTGGACCCACTTTTATAGAATACAAACCATGCAAATGTATTATTAAAAATGGCCTTCAGAAACACATTTAAACATACATTATCATGCAAAGTAAAGCTTTTTTTTAAAGAAACTGAGAAACGATCCACCTGTTGAGAACTGTTGGGCTGTTGATGAAGTGTTCAAGCTCTTCCTCCCATCCTCTTTTCTCCAGAACCGCCGATGGAGTTCAGCTCAGGCACGAGAGTTCCTGCACCTGCATAACACACTGGCTTTGATGGTTCTGCACATGGACCTCACAACTCAGAGGACAGAAAGTAAGCTCACAGACCACCCCCCACCGCCCCCACACTCAGTCTTACTGCCTTTAGTTCCATTGCAGTCTGTTAGTCTGCAGCAGATTTAACGTTATGATCTCAATCCTTTTGTCTGTGTTTAGCTCCTGGCACATTTAAACTCCTCTCCTCCAGTCTGTCTGCATCCTCACCCCTTCTGCCCCTACATGCAGACATCAACACACTACTCTTTAAATCCGAGGGGCAGACCTACCTAATGGAGGTAAACCACAGAGGTGTGAATTGTTAATAGAAGCGGGTGATCCGCATTATTTAAAAAAATAAAAATGACTGTTGTCTTGCAGGTAATGTTTGCCATGCGCGAGTTGTCTGGTCCACTGTCCTTTCTCATAGAAATGGTGACGTACTGCTGCTTCTGTAACGAGCCGTTCTCTCTGGGTGTACTGCATCTGCTTAAGGTTAGTTTAAAGCACAACACACACTCAGCAACTTCATTCTAAACTGCGACTGTGACTTCTATATTCAGTTTCTCTTGTAAATTATGTTACATTTTCAGGCAGATATAATACCGTATTTTCCGGACCGTAAGGCGCATTCTGTATTTCACTCACGTATAAGGCACACTCTCAATTACGGATTCTATTTCTGTACGGTACTTATTCTGTACGGCAGCGTATTATAAGGCACTCGCTAAAACATACGATCTACAAGAAATGTAAAGGATGCAAAACGGTGATTTATAATTGAAGTTTATTCTACTACTTGACAAAACGCACATTATTTTTAATCACTCTTCTCCCACAAATCCATCAAAGTCCTCGTCTTCTGGGTCTGAATTAAAAAGCTGGTTCTCTATCGAGCACTCCGGTGTTCCCCCTCATCAATGTCTGAGTCCGTCTCGTCACCGGGCGGCCGTTCGGCAACGATGCTGGCTTTCGCGAAAGCTCGGACGACAGTCACAGCAGAAACCTCAGCCCAGGCATCCACAATCCATTCACAGACGGTGGCGTAACTCGCCCCGCCGCCGCCTCCCGAGTTTTAGTAAACGTGTGTTCGCTGTCTATCATCCATCGCTCCCACGCCGCCCGCAACTTTACTTTAAACGCCCCGTTTACACCAATGTCCAGCGGTCGGAGTTCTTTATTTAATCCTCCCGGAATGACGGCGAGCTCCCAATTAATTTTCTTCACTCGGCTTTTCTGTGAGATGAGCGCGCATGGAGTCACAGACCAGCAGTGACGGTGATGTGTGAAAAAAACCCACCCGGTCGCACAACAATACTTTTATAGAATTTGGAACTCCGTACACGTATAAGGCGCACCGGATTGTAAGGCGCATGTCCGATTTCTGGGAAAATTTTAGGCTTTTAGGTGCGCCTTATAGTCCAGAAAATACGGTATATAATAATGCTAACCGTGTGTGTGTGTGCTTTCTTAAATAGAATCAGCTGGAGACCGCACCCCCTCACGAACTCAAGAACATCTTCCAAATGCTTCTAGAAATTCTGGTAAATTCACAATATCTTTACATTTTGTTGTTTTTAAGGTTCTCTGAACCCAGTTTGTTGTTTGGAAATAGTGTTCACACCAAAATAATTGCAAAAGTTCACCAAATTAGTAAAACATAACTGGTTTAAATATAATCAGCTGTCCATTTGTTATATCAGGGGCAGTGAGTGAGAGGGTGTGATTTAGTAAAGACTGCTGTCTCTTTCAGATGGTGGAGGATCCACTGCAATCCCAGAGACTGAAATATGCATTTGCCTCCGAAAAAGGGCTTCTGGGTAAGTGTCTCTTCAGACTAACTGTGTTGTGTAAGATCCATGTCTGAAACTTGCTTTCATGATATTTCTCTCCCCAACCCCCCCCCCCACACACACACACACTTACTTACTTACAGCTTTGATGCATCAGAGCAACAACGTGGACAGCAGCCGCTGCTACCAGTGTGTAAAGTTTCTGGTTACTCTGGCACAAAAGTAAGTGGACAGTAGAGATAAGAGAATTGATTATGTTTCTGATTTAATCATGATTAAAAATAAATAAAGCAACATTTCCAGCGGGCGGCACGGTGGCTTAGTGGTTAGCACGTTCGCCTCTCAGCTCTAGGGATTCCCGGTTCAAATCCCCATCTGGGTGGAGTTTCCATGTTCTCCCCGTGTCTGCGTGGGTTTCCTCCGGGTTCTCCGGTTTCCTCCCACAGTCCAAAAACATGGATCAAGTCAATTGAGTTCTCCAAATTGCCCCATATAGAGTGTGTATGCGTGCGTGTCTGTGTGAGTATGTGCCCAGCGATAGATTGGCGCCCTGTCCTGGGTTTATCTGCCCAGCGCCCGAAACGTTCTCCCCTGGATGGGCATGGGGAACCCCCCCACCGCAACCCTAATAGAGGATAAAGCGGAAGATAATGAATGAATGAACATTTCCAGCACACTTATCTTTTTAATTTGGCCTTAGAGGAACATGTTTTAAAGACATTTTTTCTTGAATTTTACAAAAGAATATTAATATTTGTGTTATAAAGAATATTTCGCCTGCTCTGTGACTAAGTGTAATGTATGATTTTGGGAGGCTGGTTCAAAAATGATCCACACTTTGGTTAAACTGACCTGTCAGCGCTTTCTGTTCGGGATCGAATTCTGCAGCCGGAGTCAGGATCAACTCCCTCTGGTATGATTTGTTAAAGCCATAATATGACTGCAGTGCATCACATGGAGTCTTTATTTTCTGGCCAGATGTACTCCTGCTAAAGACTACTTCAAGGAGCTCTCAGGACACTGGAGCTGGGCAGTGCAGTGGCTGCAGAAAAAGGCAAGACGCTGACAAATTACAATGAAATTCACTCCGGCCTTATTTTTATAACAAGCGCAGGGTTTTTTAATATTTCTCTTTGTGAATGTGGTAGATGTCTGAACATTACTGGACTCCTCAGAGCAACGTATCCAATGAAACATCGACCGCAAAGACCTTCCAACGGACCATCTCAGCACAGGTACACTTCAGCTGTTTGTCTTACAGGCGTTTGTTATTTTGTATTGTTCTGTTTTTTTAACATATCCATCTGTCCATCTTTTGCTTAACCCTATACTAGATTCGAGGGGGGGGGTTGGACTCCTCCTTTTAACTGAGCTCATCTTAATTAACTTTTTGCATCTACCTTCACATCTTCAACTGAATCTAGTGATTAATAACCGCAGATTGTGTGTGGTGTGTATGATAGGACACGCTGGCATATGCCACAGCTCTGCTGAATGAAAAGGAACAGTCTGGCAGCAGTAACGGCTCTGACGGAAGCCCAGCTAACGAAAACTCGGACCGCAGCCTCAGACAGGTTCGCACCTCACTCATCATTCTTATTAATCACACATATAAATCCACCACATTATAGATGGGCATTTAATATCAAATAATACATTACAAAATAAGACTTCAGAGAAATGTAGTTGAGTTATTCTACTAAAGTGGTGTGTGTCCTTCTGACCGACAGGTAGATATTGAGAGAGAAGTCCAAGGGGGTCAGATCTTAGAAATATCCTGAAAATAGCATATTATTTTTGGCCATTACATTTTAAGTAATTGCTTAAACATTTGTGTTATACAGTGTGATAAACCAGCATTTAATTTTATTTTTTTGACCAGGGCTCGGAGTCTCCTATGATGTTGGGGGATTCAAAGAGCGATTTAGAAGATGTGGACCCCTAAGTTTTATCATCAGCATTAGGGGCAATTTTTTACACGAGCAAAAAGAAAAAAAAAAGTTTAAAAAATACAAAAAAAACAAACAAGATTTCCTCCAATGGAGAGATGATGTAGCTCCAAGCAGCCCACTGACAGACTGCGTCAAACCCGCTATGAGCCAGAAACAGAGCATCAGAAATCAGTAGGAGGCGATCCAGTGAATCCCAACACTGCGCGATGCACTGGTGAGGATCTTTTGGTTGGCGGTACCAGAGCTTGGATATCTGGATATCATGACCAAACGGAGTTTTCGTCATGCAGCCATAGTGCCGTAGAATGTGGAGATTTTTATTTTCGTTTCACACACATGTAAGACGTTGCGGTGCTGAGGGGTTATGTGTTTTAAAAGGAACAACGGCAATCAAAATGGAAAGGATGTGAGTGATGCCGTTTATGGGAATTTTGCCAATTTAATGAGCTACTACGATTGAGAAACTTACGCTGTGTTCCAGAGTTGGAATTTCAAATGTAAAATAATATTTTTAAGAATTCTATGATTTTTTTTTTTTTTTTTTTTTCTTTTCTCTTTATGTTTGAGCTCGTAATCAACATAAAGCTCATAATCAACATAAAGAGGAGCCTGCAACTCTTACAACTCTAGCTATCTTATAGGCTTCCCCCCCCCCCCCCCTCTCTCTGTTCCTGGTATTTTTTTAAATGCACTTTATATACGACTTCAGTTTAATAGAGGTAACGTTTGACAAAGCTCCTGAATCAGTCGATTGAATGGTTCTATCCCCTGCTGCTTCGCTTGCTTTTACCTCAGCCGACCTGAAAACCGGGCTGAGATCAGAGCGTTTTGTAGCTTTCATCAGCGTCAACCGCAACCATGGCGACCGGTTTGGTATCCATGGCAATTGAGATGGAGTCCAGCAACTTGTTCGTGAACTTGTGGAGATCGTTCAGGTTCAAACGGCGGAATTTATTCATATTAATGCAAACAGACGACCGAGGACGGAAAAAAACGGAATAAGATCAGCAGCAGTACAAGAACGTGGATTTTTTTTTTTCCGGAACGAAGTGCCAGAAGAAGCGTGACTTCTTATTATGGAGACAAAATCTCACACCCTCGCTGTTTCCGCTATTTTGTCTGTCCTAGCGGTTCACTCAACCTCCCCACCCTGAGGTTGTCACTGCTCGTTTAGAGTTCCTGTGCAGTCAGTAAAGAGTCCTCGCCACCCATCCCAGGTGGGTTGCACCCACAACCAATAATTACACACGTAATGCAAAATATCCCACCTCCGGAAGCCTTGTGCTGGACCTACACTGCCTATAAAGACACTGGGGGAAACTCAAAGTCAAGAGCTAGTCCTATCACACAAACAACCTCATATGCAATGCTTTGAGCTTTAACTTCACGCTTGTTCAGGGTTTTTATTTTTGCCAAAAGCGCTTTTATTATAATTATTTGCGTCGTGTTTGTCAATGTCTGCCTTATGTCACATGCTTACACAGTAAAATCGAAGGGTGTGAGTAGAAGTAGCAGTATGGAAGCTAGTACAAGGGGTAGAATTAGAGAAAAGGGTGCAACGGTGACACAGTGGAACATGTAGCTGTGAAGCCTGCAAGTGCCTTTACCCCAGTTCACCTCTGCATCCACATTAACATCATACACGCACAGTAATCGATGGCACTGCCGCCCAAAGAAGGCAAACCTAACAAACTTGATGGAGGGCCACAACGTGCCCATTGTGATCCTGAGTTTTCGATCATGCTGACTGGATTTCTGACTTTTAACCGAAGACATGTTTGATACTACTTGTGTGCCAGTGGAATCACCTCTGTGTTAAAGGTCAGGGACTGTGTGCTGCTGCTTTTATTTATAATTTGTTTTTGTCTTCTTTTTTTTTTTCCCCCCACAAACCTCTCTAGCGCCTCACTGCATTCACATCTTGTTTACAAACCGCATTTTTAAAACTGCATTGTATAAAGGCGTTGGAAAGAAAAGCAAAGGTTCTTCTGATGCCAACAATCAAGCTTTTGTAATTTAAGTGTAGAGTGGAAAATGCGCGGGAGGTGAAGCGTTAGTGTGGACCGTCTGCACCGGTGTCTCATGGTTACTGTGCTTCTCTATGCATGTATGTCAGTGAACAGTGCGAGTGTCGAGTGTGAGAGTTGGGTTCTCATTCGCATAGAAGCTGCAAATGACTGAATCCACAAAGCGATTTCTTCTTCTGCTTCGAATGTCTTATTGCTCACAATGCTGTTTTAGCTTTCATCACAATCACCGGACGGAAGACATACTGTCATCGAATTCACAACTTCGGGTGTAACTTCGGTCAGCTACAGCTTTTAGGATAATCAGAGCCTGAAATCCACAGTGCTGTAGTTCGTCCTCATCTCAGGCCTGTAGCTTTAGAGTAGCAGAGCCGACAGGTACCGGCTTTCCCATCCAGTTCTGCGACACGTGGGGTGCATCGTTAAAGCGACTCCCCCTCATCAGTCGATCAGTTAACAGAAGCCTTTCAGCCCTTCAGTGTTAGTTTTGTTTTTTTGTTTTTTTTTTAGGCCAGATAGAAACCAAACAAGCAGCTTCGCTCTCTACCCAACAACAACCTCTCGGTCAGGCTCGAGTTATCCGTCGGTTTCCATTTCCATTCTTTGCCCACTTCTTTGTAACTAGCTTTTCCTAGTTTTTAAATGCCGGGAACCTTGTCTTGAAGACACCTGAATGGTTTTACTGCTCCGCTGAGAGCTCGTGTGGATGGACGGAGACAAACTTGCATGTTCAAACCATTTTAATTTGTAAATCTGAAATTGATTATGGGAACCATTTGATAGAAAAACAATTTAATAAAACTGGAATGCACAACATTTTATAAATCGTCTAACGTCTTTGTGTAAACGTTGACAGCCGTTTAAAACTTAAATAACCATTTAAACCGATACGTTGCCTTCTGATCCATAGCATTGTTTTGCACAATATCTAGCTTGCCCTTCGTCTTTGGAACCGGTGTCCTGAAAGAAATGCTTCTTAACTCTACCAGTATTTTTTTTCCACTTACTATATACAATACCCATCGAAAGTTTAGTTTGGAAATTTGATTGTCAAATACATCAATTTAAAAACATTGACATCAATTCTTTGGACAGTGGAGTGGTTAAACACACTGTATGTGAATGCAGCGATGGTTATACAGACTGATGCGCAGATGTAAAACTGACATTAAGCTCAGGTGATGTAAATGAGACATTATGGCTCATGAGAGTGCTGTTAATGTTGATAACTATAACCCTGTGTTATTGAAGAGGACGGTATCTGCAGCAGATGATGAAGGCTGTGAGATCTTTGTCATCCTTGGACATCTGCACCACACAGGTGTTCCCTCGAGCATATGAGCCATGAGTGACGGAACCATGGGACACGGTGTTGCATCCTGTAAGAGTCCAGGAGTCATTACATGCCAGCTCCACCTGGAGGAGACGAAAGCAGTCAGTCAAAAGTGGGAGCATCGGGTGCAAAGCAAACAAGAGTTCAAATAAGGGTTTTGTGGACATCGAGCAATTATTTAAAAGCCTGAAGTGATGAATCATATTTTAAATGTTTTACACGGATGAGAGATCTACATAAGACGTGGTGATGATTTACACAGAGCAGCACATTGTTTTTTTTGCTCCATGTTCTCTGTGTCTGCACAGGTTTCCTCCAGGTTCTCAGTTTTCTTTCCACAGTCCAAAAACATGGATTCAAGGTAAATTGCCCCTATATTGTGTGTGTTGTGGAGGAGGGTAAGTATTTTAGCAAATAACAAAATAAAGGTCGGCATGGTGGCTTAGTGGTTAGCACGTTCGCCTCTCAGCGCTAGGGATTCCCGGTTCGAATCCCCATCTGGGTGGAGTTTCCATGTTCTCCCCGTGTCTGCGTGGGTTTCCTCCGGGTTCTCCGGTTTCCTCCCACAGTCCAAAAACATGGATCAAGTCAATTGAATTCTCAAAATTGCCCCATGTAGAGTGTGTCTGTCTGAGTGAGTGTGTGCCCAGCGATGGATTGGTGTCCTGTACTGGGTCTATCTGCCCAGCGCCTGAGATGTTCTCCCCTGGATGGGCATGGGGAACCCCACCGCGACCCTAATAGAGGATAAAGCGGGAGATAATGAATGAATGAATAAAATAAAGTGGTTTCTATTAAAAAATTGATAGCGAGCACTTTACACATCTGTTCAGATTATTTTATGTACTCATCTCTCTGTTTCTCCGTTGTTTTCTCTCACCTGCTCCGTAAAGACAGAAATCTGTTGCTCAGTGAGACGACATTCCAGATTTGGAGCCTGACAACAAGATGCATGTGATGTTCCACCTGCTCTTGAAGGACACGCCTTAATCCTGCCATTGGAAGGCTGCTTTGAATCAACAACACCTCTGGATGAGAAGTGAGAGCTGCAGCCTGCACACACACACACACACACACACACAAATATAAAGTAGTGTAATAATGTGTTAAATTCCAGTGATGTCATTACACGGGCATTATTAAAGTTCTTACCTGTGAGCTGATGCTCTTTTTTGGGACATTCGGCCCCCGTGCCCTCCTGCACGCCTGCGCTGGCCTGACATTTGACGCTCTTTCCCGTGCAGCAGCGAGCGATGGCGTACACACCCCGCCCGCCCATGCTGTTATAGGCTATGCATTCCTTCTGTCCATTTCGGATCTATCATCAGAAATTAAGTGTGAAGTTAATTCATTCATTATCTTCCGCTTTATCCTCTATTAGGGTCGCGGTGGGGTTCCCCATGCCCATCCAGGGGAGAACGTTTCGGGCGCTGGGCAGATACACCCAGGACAGGGTGCCAATCCATCGCTGGGCAGACACTCACTCACACACACAGACACGCACGCATACACACTCTATATGGGGCAATTTGGAGAATTCAATACACTTGATCCATGTTTTTTGGACTGTGGGAGGAAACCGGAGAACTCGGAGGAAACCCACGAGGACATGGGGAGAAACATGGAAACTCCACCCAGATTGGGATTCCAACCGGGAATCCCTAGCGCTGAGAGGCGAACATGAACTGTTATTCATTCATTAATAATGAATCAGATATGAACACTGTAGATATTATATGGTTCCATGCCGTAGAACATCTGCTTAAATCAAACATTAGACCCCCCCCCATAGGTTTTCCACTCCCACAGTCCAAAACATAGAATCAAGGTGAATTAGCCCAATAGATTGGTGCCCCGTCCTGGGTGTATCTGCCCAGGGCCCAAAACGTTCCCCTTTGGACCCTAATAGTGGATTAAGCAGAGTAGTAACCCAACTTGGGATACCCTACCTGATTTGTGGAAAGAGGAGAACATGCTATTACCGTCTCACTTACTCACCTGTACTTTCTCTCCAGCGTGAACTCCATTCGGTGAGAAACTGGAACAGCTGAACATTTCTTCTCCATGGCGACACTGAACCACTGACTTATCAGAGCTCCCTGATCCTGACCTCCCCGACCAAATGGAACGACACAGCAGGGTCTCCTCTAAAACAGTAAATCACTATTAAATGTTTGTTATTAACATAAAGCAAATAAAGATAAACGATGGCAAGCATTTAAGAAGGAAATAACCTGTGACTGAGGTGTCTGATTTGGGCATGGCAACCACAACGTTGGGGGTGATGAGCCGGTGTTCGGGGGGGAGTGAGGCAGGATTAATCGCCTGCTCTACTGAATGGTGGCGAAGTAGCTGCAGCACCTCGGCTGGTGTGGCACTGGGGTTAGAGTTCAGCAACACAGCAGCGATACCTGATGACACACAAACAGTACATTATTAATAGTCTACAGTATTAATACATATTCCACATATTTGTGTTTTGACTTTGTAGGTAGTCACTGGCATCGAGAGAAAATCCGAACCTGCGACGAGTGCCGCTGCTTGTGAGGTTCCACTCATCGTGGTAAAGCAGGTAGTGCAGTCACTGGAGGCGCTGATGATATCATCTCCTGGGGCAAACAGATCCACACAGCGGCCGACGTTGCTGCCTGTGTTTGCGGAACTCAGTGGCTGGTCTGCAGTATTGGTGGCACCTACTGTTATCACCTGCGTGATCAGTGTGATGTTAAGATACAGAACTTAATGGAATTAAGCAGCGGTGACATCCAACTGACAACAGCACAGAACTCAGTGGGAGGCTGCCGCATCCGTTTCAAAGGAAATCGCACGGTGGAACCGACGCGCACTTAATTTAGAACCAGTTTCCTAAATCCCCACAAATCTGAGGAATACTAAACAGGTCCTCATAGCTGGAGGCAAATTTTCATCAGTGCACGCTGACAAGCTGTTTTAGGGGAAGGCGGTTGAGGGAGCAGAAAAAAAGGCAGCACGCCAGAACAGAGGCTTTCACATGTGCACAGTATATGGATATGTGTATTTTTTTAAGGGTTTATTAAGTAAAATATATCACCACAGGACATGTGTAGATGCTTTGGGTTAATTTTAATCTGCACTGCAAGACGTTTCACTCAAGTCATAGAGACCGGATTCATCCTGCTGCTTCTATTAGCAGTCACATCACCTTTAAACACCAGTGACCCAGTTCCACTGGCAGCCACTTATGCAGATCCGTCTTTTTTCTTTTCTTTTTTTTTTTTTTTTAAATTACTCTGATCTTGTTCCAGAAATGTATTCTGGGAAGAAGTCTGTTAACCATTTTCTTTTTAAATGGTACCAGAGATTTATATTTCAAAGTAGAACCTCTGCAGTTGACCTCTTTTTTTTCTATTTTTTATTTCTTCTATTTTGCTTAGTGTACTTACACATAGAGGAATGTGTCCTCCACATTAAACACATGTAGTAAAACAAACACACATACCCGAGGGGCAACTGAGCGTTAAGTGCCTTGCCAAAGGCAAGTGTACTGCTATACAGTGTACAAAGGCAACATAAAAGAAATTGAACATCCATGTATGTCTTTATCTGTGATGCGGTTCATACCTCGGGTTCTGAGGCTGGCGAGTACAGACAGGCATTGTCCTTATAATTTCCTGCAGCAGCTATTAGAAGCACACCAGACTGTACCATCTCACGACAGGCAAAATTGAGAGTACGACTAAAGCCTCCCACAAATGGCAGCAGCACAATCACAGGAGCAATGCGCTGAACTTGCAGAGATGCACGGATGAACTCCAGTCCTACAGGTAGAATAGAATGTCAGTCTGCTGCAGGAAAAAAAACGAACAATGTTCTAAAAATGTATAAATAAATGGCATTTACCAGCGAGGGCTCCAGATACTGTGCCCTTTCCCTGACAGTTGAGCACTCGCATGGTGTTCACACTGACACCACGAGCCACGCCGGAGTCCCGTCCACTCACCACTCCGGCTATGTGGGTTCCATGACTGTCACACTGACTGGACTTCTAAAGATGCAGAAAATAGAACTTGTGATGATATAACTTGTAATTCATTTATTCATTATCTCCCGCTTTATCCTCTATTAGGGTCGCGGTGGGGTTCCCCATGACCATCCAGGGGAGAACGTCTCGGGTGCTGGGCAGATAGACCCAGGACGGGGCGCCAATCCATCGCTGGGCACACACTCACACAGACACACTCTATATGGGGCAATTTTTGAGAATTCAATTGACTTGATCCATGTTTTTGGACTGTGGGAGGAAACCGGAGAACCCGGAGGAAACCCACGCAGACACGGGGAGAACAAGGAAACTCGAACCGGGAATCCCTAGCGCTGAGAGGCGAACATGCTAACCACTGAGCCACCGTGCCGCATATAACTTGTAATGATAATTGTAATTAACTTTTTTCTTGCCACAGGCACCGTGTGTTAAATCACGAATAACGCGCTGCAGACTGGGATGAGATGATTACCTATTTTGATGGTACGATTATTATGCAATAATTAACTTTATCAGAAATCATCAAAACACTGCACGTTTTATGTTTGTTATTTATATAATAAACACAAAAATCATTTTTTTAAGGAAATTCGACAAGGCAGGGCTTTTGCTGTTTAGTAACACAAAATATGTAGTTATTTTGTAAAGTTTTAAAAAAAAATTGCATTTCACAAAGTACATATCCATTTCTTTTAAACATAAAGTAAACATACAAGTGTGCAGCAAGTGGGACTTTCTTTTCGTTTAATGCAAATTGTGCCAGTTGGTCCACGGTCTAATATTCATTATTTTTTTATAAATGTCTCCATTAATTAATTGTAATGTTTTGAATCACAATTAATTGCAAAAGCATGATGGATATGTTTTTCTATAATGCTCTGTTGATCTTTGATGCAGATGTTGTACATGCGTTTATCTACGTTCAGTTTATCTGACCTGTCTGTGAACTCTGACCCCATCCTCCTCAGGCACGCTGTTGAAGTCAGTGACCATCACTCTGCCCTCAATCTCACGATGGCCTTCCTGAACGCTGGTATCCATGAGGTAAATAGCAACGTTCGCTCCATTATCTGCACATGGAATTTACATCTAATCTGGTTTATTCTGTATTGTAATCTGTAAAGGTCCAACCCCATTAGCTGTATTTTCACATTTTTGTGCGTTTGTGAGCACTCACTCGGTGGTGTATATTTTCCAGCCTCGTGCTTCGTCTGAATGATATGTTCCAAGTTCCATGGAATGCCCTGGGCAAAAATGGAGGAGTCTTCTTCGATATATTGAACATGAGGCAGCTTTAGGGCCTGGAAAACAAAGATAGACATGCTTTGAGTCACAGTATTATTGTACAGATTATTTTAGGGGCAGTCATTTAGGGGCTTGTGGTCAAGAAACAGCCTTGCGATCTGAAGTTCCCGGTTCGGTTCTAGGACTAAATCATTACACCTCAGTGTGTGTCTAACTGCACTGTGATTGACTGCTGACCTGCTTTGAGATTGTTCCAACCTTCCACCCTATCCCCAACAGGGATAGGCTCTAGTATCTACTCTTTGAATAAGCAGAAATGAATTAATGTTTGAGATAATAATGAAACTGTATTTTAAAGTGTGTTAAGCTGTAATACATCATTTTCAAAAATCTGCTCAGGTGATTCTAAGAATTTCTTATAAAAGTGTCCTGTATTTAAAGTAGGGGTGAGCTGCAATATTCGCTGAGTCGACAATTTGATTTGGAGAACCGTAGTCGACTATGAACCTCATAGTCGAATGTACCATTTTGACCACATGGGGGTGCCCATGGCTGCTGCTAAGCATTAGTTTTTACATGAAATGTCTTTGTTTTCGTTATATATATATATAGCCTTTTGTCAAATAAAATCTTCCTAATTTCTAGAAAAAAAAGAAAAACAAAAAAAAAGGTTTTCTTTTGTTAGAAAAACAAGTAAAATATAAAAAGAAATAATAATTAAAACTATGCCCTTAGCGCCATCTTGTGGTGAAATTTTAACTGATTCGACTATCAGTTGACTATAGGGAAAATCTGACGAATCAGATTCGACTACGAAAATCTGTAGTTGAATACAGCCCTAATTTAAAGTGCATTATCATTGCTTCATATGTTTCATGATGTCAGACAGACAGACAGATGCAGGTAAATTACCATGGGCAGAACATCACTGCTCATTTTGACCAGGAATCCGTGGAAGGCTCCAGAGTACGTGTGCAGGATCTGGACCGTGCGTCCGCTCCGTGCAGATTGCGTCCGCAAGGCGTGCGTCACGCGCAATACGTGACTGGCATGGGTTCCCTTCCGCAACACCACCACGTACTGACTGGGCACACACCATGCTGCCTAGGTTTCATAGTACAATCCAAAGACAATGATATAATTAAACAATTTATCTTAGAATATAATGTCAACAAAACAACAGTAGTTTTAGTCTAATTTACTATAAATTTCACTGCAGAGAGTGTTCCATACAGTACCAGTCAGTCAGAAGTTTGACTTCTTTTTGCTCCACTTATTGTCCATGTTCTCAGCGCCTTACTTACTTACTGTAAAGATGGACTTTGTAGTTCTACAATTAGAGACTGTAGTTCATCTGTTTGTACATAGTGTGTACGTCCCCTCTATGTAGGTTAAGTATATATTAAAGTATTTTAGATAACTTTCAGGCGGCACGTTTGCCTCTCAGCTCTAGGGATTCCCGGTTCGAATCCCCATCTGGGTGGAGTTTCCATGTTCTCTCCGTGTCCGCGTGGGTTTCCTCCGGGTTCTCCGGTTTCCTCCCACAGTCCAAAAACATGGATCAAGTCAATTGAGTTCTCCAAATTGCCCCATATTGTGTATGTGTGCGTGTCTGTGTGAGTGAGTGTGTGCCCAGCGATAGAGTGGCACCCTGTCCTGGGTGTATCTGCCCAGCGCCCGAGGCGTTCTCCCCTGGATGGGCATGGGGAACCCCCCCCCCTCCCGCGACCCTAATATAGGATAAAGCGGAAGATAATGAATGAATAGATAAGTCAGGTTTCAGCGCCGTCCCCGCTGCAGGGGGAGGAGACATGATGATGATGATGCTTTACCTGCGGACAGGTGTGCACGTCACAGCCTCTCTGAGTTACTGTGGCACTGTGTGAGCAGCCATCAAGTCATCAAGGACCTCCCACAGTCCAAAAACACGGAGCAAGGCAAACTGAATGCTACAAATTGTCCCTTTATAAAGTGTGTGTGTGTGTGTGTGTGTGTGTGTGTGTGAGTGTGTGTCCAGCGATAGATTGGCGCCCTGTCCTGGGTGTATCTGCCCGGCATCCAAATCATTCTCCCCTGGATGAACATGGAGACCCATGAGGATAAAGTGGAAGATAATGGATGGATGGATGTTTTGCCTACAGTACTTACACACAGGGGTGGCTTAGTGGTTAGCACGTTCTGGGTGGAGTTTCCATGTTCTCCCCGTGTCTGCGTGGGTTTCCTCCGGGTTCTCCGGTTTCCTCCCACAGTCCAAAAACATGGATCAAGTCAATTCAGTTCTCCAAATTGCCCCATATAGAGTGTGCATGTCTGTGTGAGTGAGCGTGTGCCCAGCGATGGGTTGGCGCCCTGTCCTGGGTCTATCTGCCCAGCGCCCGAGGTAGATAGATAACTTTCCCACTTCTCGTTTTGTATAATGCAAACAATAAAGATGAGAAATATGGAGCATCTTCATGGAGCAAGTTCTCTCACAATGTAAGAGCCGACACTACAGGTGTTCGAACCGACTCCTCCTCACGCTGCAGCCGGTTCATTAATAATGGTCGGTACGTTAGTAACTTTAGTTAATGTCGTGTCTCTGCGCTGTGGGTGCAGGATGGAGCTTCACCTTGGTGCATGTGAGGACCTCGGCGGCGGCGGCGGCTCCGGACTCGGGATGCGGCTTCAGGGACGAGCCGGTGTCTCCATCCTCCACCGAGTCGCAGCGGAGCAGCTCGAGCGAGAGGAAGAGTCCGACGAGCAGCCTCATTTCCACGCGTGGCGCTGTGACGTGACGTGACGTGACGTGACGGCTTCAGGTAACGCGGTGCTCGCGCGCCTCTCGCTCGCAGCGGATGGATGCGCGTCTGCGGTCGGCTGCGTGTGCGCGTGCCATCGCCGCGCTCCTGATTGACAGCACCTCTCGGGGGGCGGTGGTGGTGGTGGATTTGGGGGCGGGGCCTGGTGACGTCGCAGCGGCTCACGCCATCGCCTTCGGATCGAACGATCGCGTCTTATATAACAGGCTTTAAGACCCGGAGTCAGGTTTCAGCGCCGTCCCCGCTGCAGGGGGAGGAGTCATGATGATGATGATGCTGCTTTACCTGCGGACAGGTGTGCACGTCACAGCCTCAAGTCATCAAGGACCTCCCACTGTCCAAAAACATGGAGCAAGGCAAACTGAATGCTACAAATTGTCCCTTTATAAGGTTTGTGTGTGTGTGTGTGTGTGTGTGTGTGTGTGTGTGTGTGTGTGTCCAGCGATAGATTGGTGCCCTGTCCTGGGTGTATCTGCCCGGCATCCAAAACATTCTCCCCTGGATGAACATGGAGACCCATGAGGATAAAGTGGAAGATAACGGATGGATGGATGGATGTTTTGCCTACAGAATCCATCTCAGGTGTCTGCGTGGGTTGTCCTCTGGGTTTCTCCGGTTTCCTCCCACAGTCCAAAAACATGGATCAAGTCAATTGAGTTCTCCAAATTGCCCCATATAGAGTGTGTATGCGTGTCTGTGTGAGTGAGTGTGTGCCCAGCGATAGATTGGTGCCCTGTCCTGGGTGTATCTGCCCAGCGCCCAAAACGTTCTCCCCTGGATGGGCATGGGGAACCCCCCCCCCCCAATAGAGGATAAAGTGGAAGATAATGAATGAATGACTTACACACAGATTCATCTTTCCTACACATTTATTCCATCCAGGCAATGAAACACACACACACTGAGTGAAGTGAACACATGCTGGGAGTTGGGGTGGCAGTCCAGCAGGGGAGACATTGGGGTTGGATGCCATGCTCAAGGGCACTTCACTACTTGGTGGGACCAGGAATAGAACCCAGGACCTTCAGGTCGCAAGGCTGGTTCCTTAACCACAATCCATAAACCACAAGAAAGCATAACAAAACAAGTTCTTTCTGTCTTTAAATCCATCTCAGGTGATTTTGTCCTCATGTCTGTGTGAGTTGGCATGTTCTTCCAATCTCTGTGTTTGTTTGTATGTTCTCTCCATGTCTATGTAACAAGTTCTCCCAATGTTTTTGTGGGTTTGCAAGTTCTTCCAATGGTTTGTATGTTTTCCCCATGTCTATGTGGATTTGTATGTTCTCCCCATCGTAGCTGGGCACAGCACTCTACTTCACTCACACAGACACACTCTATATGGGGCAATTTTTGTAGAATTCAATGCTGCCCTCTAGTAGTCGACAGTGTTAATGCATATATGCTAGTTTAAGACCGAATAAAACACATTAGCGATTCATTCATTCATTATCTCCCGCTTTATCCTCTATTAGGGTCGCGGTGGGGTTCCCCATGCCTATCCAGGGGAGAACGTCTCGGGCGCTGGGCAGATACACCCAGTACATTTATACCAATCCATCGCTGGGCACACACTCACTCACACAGACACACTCTATATGGGGCAATTTTTGAGGGATTCAATTGACTTGATCCATGTTTTCCCTGGACTGTGGGAGGAAACCGGAGAACCCGGAGGAAACCCACGCAGACATGGGGAGAACATGGAAACTCCACCCAGATGGGGATTCGAACCGGGAATCCCTAGCTCTGAGAGGCGAACGTGCTAACCACTAAGCCACCGCGCCGCCACATTAGCGATTTATTTAGTAAAAGTTCATTATACATGAAATGTATTGAATAAAACGTTTTGCAGTCATGAACAATACATAATCTTAAATCTTTAATCTTAAAATGAGCTTTTTTTTTTTATTCCTTTATTTGTTCGCATTTGTATTAAATTGTTTCATCAGATTTCATAAAGGTAAAAATCTATTGCAACCGTAAAATATACGATTTCCATACATTTGAACACAATTCATATAATTAACAGAACTTTATTCTCGATTAAAAGCAGAAGATGGTGCGATATAAATGATGGTCGTTGTTGTCAGTCTGATTTGTCCAGTTTTGTGGAATTAATTGAATTTAATATAGCATTATTATTTACAAACCATTGACCACAGAGCATCAGAGCATTACGACTGCTCATTCACTGTCCAGCTCTGATGTTATCTCGCAAGAATGATACACAGTTCCATAGTAGAGAACATGGTCATCTGCATCCTCAATGTCTGGAACAGGGGTGCTAGAGCAGGTCTGGTACATACTGGGAGAACAATGGGAAGTTACTGTGGTCTCAAGTTTGCAGTCTGTCTGACTTGGAGAGAAAGTATCATGCTCCTCAATGTTCTCTAGTTCATTCACACATTCCAGAGGAGCCATGGTGGGTTCTAATGAACTTTCACTGAAATATGTGTAAAAAAAAAAAAAAAAAAAAAGTTAGCTTGAGTAGAGGGTTACAGCAGTTCCAGTGCAATGTAACAAAAATAAAGATGAAATACATTTTTAATAAAAAAAAAAGGCACATATATATTTCTGACTCAAATTTAAAAGATCTTTAAAACACAAAGCGTGTGTTGGCTGAGTGTTTAGGGTGTTGGGCTACCACCCTGAAGGTGAGAGGTTCTAGAGGTCTATAGTGTAAAGTTTAATGACAGCTGGTCTGAAGGGTCATAATGTGGTACTAAAAATCAGCAAGCAAAAAAGCTGAAGCTGCACTTTTTCCGTTTGTCACTTTGGTTCAGTTTACACAAGTTTACTAAAAAATGACTCAAAATGTATAAAACTCATTTATCAGGAGTGTACGTGTGAATCAGCGGTCTCAAACAGGCTTATTGGTCTCTGTGACCACAATATCTGTCTGCAATCTATCAACAGTTACAGTAATTAATTACATTACAGAGGACATAACCAGATTCACCATCAGGACACTGTTGTTTTCACTGTCTTCTGAATGCACGACCAATAGGAACGCTGACAGATTTTACAAACCAAACCCTTTCTGTTGGCATTAATAAATGTATGTTCTGATAAGTAAACTTTTTAATGTAATGTTAACGGACAGAAGCAACTTATGTTACTAACACTAGAGACTTTTTTTATATTCATGTTTTCAGTCCCAGCAGGTTTCTAGGAAACTGTATTTCATGTGCTTGTGACCTACCTGACCTGAGGGACCTTGTCTTCGGCACAGAGCTCCTGTTTCTCAGTGCTCTCCTGCACTTCCTGATCAGGTAAAAGAAATGTGACCTGCAGAATGTCACATGTCTCATGTAATGGTAAACATTGATGACAATCCCTGCAGTAAATCAATCACCCCCCCTCCCCCCCAGTTTCATAGGAAGCATGATAACAGACTTCTAGTGTAGTCTTTAGCCTTTATATGAAAATTTCACTCATATTCAAAGACATTTAATTATACATAATACATAAAAACACAACTATTTAGATCTGACCAAATATTCTAAGTAACACTTACCCGTGGATAGCACTGGCATGTGCTCCATACTGTCCCAATACCCACCATCAATGCCCCCATGGCCCAGAAAGTGACAAAGACTTGTGGTTCCTCCACAGCCATCAGGAAGGCACCTAGAGTAATCAGTGCCAGTCCCAGGACGATGAGTCCATATCGGTAAGGCTTGTTCTCTGCCATAGATGTGTTTTGAGCTCAGCTTATAGCAGCTGGAAAATCGTTTTGTGGTTTGGCTTTAGTGAGGTAGTAAAGTTATGATTACGTGGGTGGATCGTGTTTGACTGCCAGTGAAAAGGGCCAGTGGGAGGCCAAGTTTACAGCATCAGTGCAGCGCTAATGGGCCTTGACCAGGTGACCTTCCCTTGGGCTGCATCTGTACTTGGCCTAGGCAAAATTGCCTCGTTCTCCTGTGCAAAGACCTGAATATAAGCAAATGTAGATGAGAAATATTTGTGTATTTGGCAGTAGTTGAGAAAATGTGCACACAATTTCATCTCATCTTATCCTCTGCTGACTAGTGTCACTGGGAGATTTCTCATGCCCATCCTTGGGAAAATGTTTTGGTTGCTGTGCAGATATACCCAAAAGAGAGTATCAATCCATCGCCGGGCACTTACGTAGACTATATGGGGCAATGTTAAACAGCCAATTCACCTTGAATCCATGCTTTTGAGCTGTGGGAAGAAACTCCATGGGGCCAAATTGGGATTAGGATCTCCTGCACTGAGAGGCGAATGTATTAAGTTTTGGTAAAATACTATCCTCCTGCTGTATTTAACATCCAACATAATATTTTGGCTATTAAATACATACAGTTAAGGCAAACTGCTATACCCACCTCTCGCCGAGTCGCTGAAATAAAGCAATACAGCGCTAAATACAAATTTAAACATTTAATAAGATCATGTATATCAGAAAACGTATATCAGCATATATTTAACTTAATTGCAGTTTAAAAGCTAGAAATAACAAATGTGAAAGCAAATTTTACAAGTATAAAACTGTTTTACATTCATTTAGGGCAGTGACAGTTTTATGTTACAGTTACTAAACAAGATTGTGGTATAAAAAAATGAAAGGATGAATGATTAAAGGCACTGTGCAGTATTGAATCTGTATCAAATATAGGCACTCCAGGCAAATACAACTCCAACAAACTCAGCTGTCAGGAGAGTATTACCAAAATATCCTGCAGTTAACACATTTAAACTATTTAATCTTAAATACTGTCATTAATTACCTTCTATAAAACAATAATAATCTTAATGGCACAAAGCCCAAGCTCTGTCGAACATACCAACAAATTTACAATTTGGATTTACATTACAAAGATCTTTTAAATCCATGAGTGACATGTTTATTCCCTGCAGTAGATGTGTTAACTTATACAATTATATTCTTATAATATATTATTACACTTAAAAGATCATCATTACATAAAATCTGACCCTGGACATCTTATATCTGTATGTGTGTGTTTACAAGAAAGTAGGAATAAGCTCTTTTCTTTGACATAGTGCTGTGTAGAGTATTTGAAAGATAAGCATTCTAGTGAGAATGGGTACATCTGTAAGGTACATTCAGGATCATTTTGCTGTAAAAAGTAAAAGAGCCTGTAACAAAGCGAGGAAGGTAACAGAATGCTGTTGTAGAGGTTGTATTTATCCAATGTCAGAAAACCAATTGTCCTGATGCCTTTATTGCCACGTCAAATGTTGCGGGACTCGGTGATTGATTCCACACTGCCATCTGTAACGACTGTGACTTTAAATCCAAGGACATGATTGGATAGTTCAGGCACGTGAGTTGCTTGTCCATCGTTCAATGTCAGACACAAAACACCAAGATGGACGGCGGCAAATTTCTAATGGTTTCATATGATTAAATAGTTGGGATTTTGCTTCATTATAAGGGAAAATCTTTTAATGTCATTTGGAATACTGGGGAGGTAAAAAGATCTTAACCAGTCATGGTGTAGTAGTGGCAACCAATACAGTATATATATGAATATATATATATATATATTAGTTTGTTTTGAAAGCACCATCAAGCCTGTGCTTGGCACTCGACATCAGCTGATGTTGTTTGGTTAGCTGTCTTGCCATTTGGAGTGCAAGCCTTTGATTAGATCTGATTTAGGGGAGCAGTAGTCTTCATGACTGTCTCATACGATGGTGGTGGCTCCATTTCCCAGGGAGGTGGTGTCCCAGGTGGACTTTGGAAATTGTTTTGTGGCGGAGAAGGTTGAATAGAACGCCGTTCTTCAGCCGAAGCCCGTCGTATCCGGTCAAGCCTCCTGCAAAATAAAGTTATGCTTATTTAAATGTAGAGGGTCTAATGCAAAAAAAGAACAAACCTGTTTTTCTGCTAATTGTTGGAAAGTCCTGTGCCAATTAATCTGAGAATTAGTTTCAAGATTTGAAAACTGTTTTTTACTAAATTAGACAGAACTTGAGCAATGTTCCCACGAAGAACTGGCACACATTTCAAGTTCCAGATGTGCAAAACAGATAAAGACGTACCCTAGAAGCCTTAAGACTAATGGCAGCCAAATGTGATACTGACCCAGGGGACAAATAGTTTTGCAACCAACTGATTGTTTGCATTCTTGTTTAATTCATGTCTTGTTTCATTCGTGTCACAAAAGGCAATATTTGGCACAAAAACTAAAAATTATTCAGTGAATATTTTATTTAAAGCAATGTTTGCAATATAAAATGTTTCAGAAGTTATTACAAGAAACTGAACTTGGTATTCATTTTTGACCATATACAAGCCACTGGAATAGCTATGTCTCCATGTATGCTTACGAAAACAGAAGATAATAGAAGAGCATACTAAAAAATCGAGACGTCTAGCCCTGAAAAAATACTTTATCCAAAGCCCCCGCAAAGCTAGATGTCCCCATAGACCCGTATAGACAGCTGACTCTGGTTTCTGTTAGCATTTGTTTTTCTAATCTTGCCATCAGCACCAGCGAGCACAAAACTTTGGCAGCAGATCCCTCAGATCCTTCCTCTTCTTGCCTTTTGTCTTCCACAGCCTGAATCTGTGACAACTCTATCAGCGTCTCTAAAGTACGGTCCAGCGTTGGACCGCTTTGATGACATACCAACAACTCAAAGGAATCTGCTTGGCAGTTGGCCTGCTTTTCTCCCCCTGTTTAACATGGAATGCATCAAGAGGGAGGGAATCGTCAGCTACTCAACATTCTCTGGCCCAAAAAGAGCTGTTTATATAGAGCTACGTATCTAACAGAGTTAACAATGGGAAACTAACAACATAGAAAAAGTTCACAATGGACCTGTGGATAAAAGTAGATGTAGTCCTGTATTCAGCGACCTGTCCTCTTACATAACAGTAATAAATTATACAACATTAGTTAAGCTGCTGTGTCGTTGCCTTTCAGTGAAACATTTCAGAACCAATCAAGAATTAAAGCATCTAAAATTGTGGTAGTTTGGGGCTAAAGACAGACCTACATGACAGATAACTTACCTACTGTTTTTGCTTAGAGGAAACACCAAAGCCAACTGTTTCCACAGTGAAGTCACTGTGTTTGTGTCTTGTTTATGCTTAATAATTGGTTTAGTGTTTAGTGACTTAACCTAGATGGTATGAAACTCTAGACACTGCAATGTGATCAGTTTCTCAAATATCCTTTGTCCTATAAAAATCTGTTTTTACGACAACACAGAAACACAAAGTTCCATTTATGTTCTATACATCTGTAGTTTCTGAACAATTTGTCTTATAATACACATATGAATAAATACATTGCAATACACAAAATGCTTTACTGTTCAACATCTTATCAATCTTTACATTAAAAGATCATTTGGCCTCTTTACCTTTGCAGGGCGATGGCTTGCTCGTAGGTGTATAAGGTACCTGTGGGCGGATGCAGCAGGAAGTGACCTGGGATGGTCATGTTGTGGCTGCTGGATTTCATTACTCGGCAGAAGCAGTAGATGAGAAGGCAAAAGCCAATCACAGCAAGAACGGTGCCAATGATGCCTGCGTCTATTGTTGTAAACATGACGAGGATGACGCCAAGCACCACTAGCAGAACTCCAACACTCACCAGTGCACTGTGGGGCAAAGACACCTGGCCTCGGTCCTGTGAGGCATCCTGCTCCTCACCACCCGCCACTCTGCTTAAACCAGGTGTGTGTGTTTGTTGTGTACTGAAAGGTGTTAAACAAATCACACTTTGGAATGAAAGCCCATAAAACATTCATTTTCACAAGTTAATTTATGCAGCAGTCAAATGATAACAAAGAAATTCTATTACTTTGATTTGATTTCCTATCAAGTGGCCACATTTTCTCTAAAATAAGAGTCTATTTAAACTGTCTCTCTACCAGATTTTCACATCTTAATTGGGGTATACTGCAATAGGCTGGTCCGAGGTGTTTCCATGTCTCCCCCCAGTGATCACTTTATCACTTATTGCTTTCGGGTTTACACAATGAATGAACCACCAGCCATTTTTTTATGACCAAAGATGTATACTGGTTTAAAATGATTTAATTCTTCTGAGATTGTTAACACACTAAAACAGCTATAATAACAATAACACAGTGATTCTACTGAAACAGGTTCATTACTGATGAGTTTTCATTAGCTGTTTATGTGTGATGGAAAGAAAAAAAAAACAGGGAAATATCACAAATCTCAGACTTAAACAGTGCCCTTTAAACCATGAAAAATTGATATCTTTAATTTTTGGTTTACTTTAGAATGACTTCGTGGAGGGTATAAAACACTTGTTGAACTAAATGTACTCAAAAAGCACGTTTGAAAACAAAATTTAAAATAACATACGGTATAATGGGAGGTAAACGATAAAGGAATATACAGAAGTTAGTGATTCATTGTGGACTGATAGTTTGTTCTTATTTCGTTTGCTTTACAAACAACCGAACGCACATTACACGACATGTAAATACTGTCGTCCACAGACCATTCTGTTCTGTTCTAACGGTCTTACTTCATCTTACCTTAATGCTCTCCGAGCATCCACTCCGTGGAGAAAAAGCATATAGCGCGTGTAGCTTCCCGGCGCCCAGGTCTTTAAAAAAAATAAGATATTTAAAGAATCGCTGCTGGTAAAAGACATGGAGCGATAAAGACGACCATTCCCGCTCCGCACAGCAGCAGCCGTCACCACAGACACACAGGATGGTATGGATGGGCGGATCGATACTATGATATCAACGGTACCTCAGAACCCGGCGTTTTCATTGTACATTAAACTACGACACGTCGCATTAAAAGTCCATTTCTTTGTTAGATTTGTTGTAAAGTCTTTTAAGGGCTAAGATAGAATAAAAACGGGCATGAAAACCCAAAAGAATGAAGAGTGGTACAGGATAGGGAACTACTTCTCCTTCCGCCTTCTACCAGCGCACAGACACACACATATACTGTACACACACACACACACACACACACACACACACACACCGGGAAACAACCGAGTCACACAAAGGGAAAGAGGAAACATGGCTTTCTTATTTTTTCTCTGCTATTAAAGGGATTGGTTTTGTAGTCATTCCGGTATTTAAACCATTGAAATGAAAGCTGTTAGTTAATGAGCTGTGTTTCAGTGACAATACTCCAAACTGTTAAATCCTTAAAAACCTGCCACATGAAGGAAGGTCACAGATTCTTTACCGACGACATTTTGCGTTCGACTTTTAAGTTTTAATGTGACAAAACTTAAGAATTTTGACGTGGTATATACAGTATGATAAACATTACATTCACTGTTGTGTAAGCATTATGTACACCCCTACTTATATTACACGTGTTGCTTATTCTTTTTTGATTTGGAAGTTTATGCATTGCTTATTAATTTATTCATTCTCCATATTTGTTTTCTGTGGTCTTACATAACTTTATGTGCTGTTGAGCATAAATTTAGGCTTGATGGTGGATGGTGTAGTCAGCTGACTAGTTCAAAGGCCTTTGACAACTTGAGATAACAACATGAATGCCCAAAAAAAGTTTACTGATCACTTTGATGCCTGTGAAAATATCAAAGAACATTTAGATTTCAGTTTTCTATGTATTAAAGTGCATCATATTTTAACTGCAGTTGCAACAAATCAGTCAGAGTTAAAGCAAGTAATGCATGCACAAGAGAACTCACACACAGAACTAATTAAATACAAGCGTTAAATCAGGAGAAAAGTATTACAAACACACAAGAAGTTGTATCTGTAAAACTCCAGCATTGCTTACACAAAAAGAAAATACTGCAGTCTCTTTTAAACAATCTACCACTGAAGCTAAACATCTATTCAACAACGAATTTGGCCACAATCGCTAAATGTGTTTATATTATTATTAAGGAAGAAAAAAATAAATCTACATAATGTGTAAAAAATATGTATGTTATGTTTTTGTGTATCAGTGTTGAAAACACAAACTTCAACAGATTCAATACCATTTATTATTTTATTTCAAATCAGTATGTAAAATCAAAAACTGATTTGAAGTTCATCTAAAAAAAAGCACTCACATACACACATACATGACATAATACTGCAACTTATTTTTGGTAATGCTTCATCTATTTTTAGCCATAAATTAATAAAACAATTCTTTAAATAGATTACATTAATTCATAATTAATGATAAATATTGCAAAGCACCTTTAGTAAAAGTCTGCAATTAAGCCACATCATTCAAATCTCACTTTAATTAAAAAAAACAAACTAAACTAAAAAATATTCAGTCACAAAAAAGACCCTGCTAATGTGTTGTGGTCATTTCTGATTGCATTGGCAAGACATTCCAGTATATTCTTGTTATAATCAATCAGTGCTTTATAAAATGTCCACTTTCTCCATTGATGTGAAGGAAGGCCACTGGTGATAGAAGTTCTACTAATTTTATAAATTATAAAGATATATTTCATAATCTTTCCCAATTGTGGCAATCAATTAAATAAGAAAGACTGTTTATATTGTAAATAATAAAACATACAATGGCACAAAATGGTTTAAACAACTCCAGTCAAAATAGATATTACTATAAACAGCCAAGCTATAATCTAGTAAGATCTGCAAAGTCTTGTTTTAAGTCTAGGGAGCTGTTGGGATAGACACTTATAGTGCAACACATTCAGTATGATTCTTTTCCAGGATTAGCTGCATACCAGGCATCAACCCTAGAGTTGACTGACAGAGCAAACACCTTACACCTCAAAGCTGATTTCCCGGGAGCGTCCAAAAAGTGGCTCAGTGGAGAGCAGAGTGTCAGAGTAGCTGCGTCTCAAATGTGTGGAGCTGCAAGTAGTTTTGATGGCTACTTCGTATGGAGGAGGAGGCTCCATCTCCCAGTGGTGGGATAGCCCTCGAGTGGATGGGCTGAAGCAGGGTGGCTCCATGGGTGGGTAGTCAAAGTCCTCTCCACGTACACTTCGTCTCTGCCTTTCGAGAGGTCTCAGCAGACACACACATACACACACATACAGTACTAAGTTAGGACAATCACACTTGAATCTTATGTCGCTCTGGATTCTGCTTCTGCTAAATGACAAAATGTAAATGTGATGTAATGAAAATGAATTCTTGATGCCAAACATATTTGAACATTTAATTTATGGTTTATGTATTATTGATTATTGAAATTATTGAAACATTTTCAACAGAGTCGAGAAAAATCTAGGCTTTAAGAGATTGATCATGATAATACTGCAACTAAAATGGTTTTTAACTGATTGACGTGAAATTATTACATAGGCAATATATTATTCCCAACTTACCTATTACCATGTCTTTTTAATGTAGGAAACCAAAGATGCTGGAGAAAACACATGAAGGCACAGGGAGGATAAGGAGACGCCACACAGAAAGGTTCTTTGTTGGCCCAACTGGTAATAGGACCCATAATCTTCTTGCTGCAGGGCGAAAGTGCTAACCGCTGTGCCACTGTCTGCCGGGTTGTGCAATTTAGAAGCATTAGCAACACCAATTTTATCCCCATCAAATGCCCTCGGGATGAAGCCAATTATATATTACAAGCCAGGCCCTCTCTTCCAATATCGGTGGCTAATCTTACAAATGCTGGACATTTCAGAAATCCCTCAGAGAACAATGAAAAGAGTTACAGCTATAATTGTCACGAATGTTCTTGTAGGTGTAATGTGTAGGTGTTCCAGTACTTTTAATCAGATTAGCGTAGTCGTTTTCTGCTTGCTTTATACCCTGTCAACACCAGGTGGCGCATCAGAAACCTATACAGTCAGTATGAGTCTAAGAAGCAGAGCATGTGTGTAAGTATTTACGTGTTTATACTAAATTTAATTTAAACGCTTATTGCGGCTGTAGGAGTTAGAGGATTAGACATTAGTCTAGATGATTACTGCAGATTAATTTGCAAATAAAGGATCAATTGATCTGATCACATATAAAAAAAAAGTAGTTTATAAAATAAGATCATGTATGATTAAATACAAAGTCATCAGAAAACCCTCAGAGAGTAATGGCCCTTAAAACTTAAAAACAAAAAAAAAGTGTCTGGTGACGTTTCCATGTTCTCCCCATGTCCCAGAGGCTTCCTCCAGGTTCTCCGGTTCCCCCCACAGTTCAAAAATAGGTATTCAAGGTAAATTGCTTTAAAGTGCCCAATATAGTGTGTGTGTGTGTGTGTGTGTGTGTGTGTGTGTGTGTGTGTGTGTGTGTGTGTGCTCAGCGAGAGATTGGTGCCCTGTCCTGGATATATCTGCCCAGCTCCTGAAACGCTCTCCCCTGGATGGACATAGAGAACTCCCTTAAAGATAATGGATGGATGGATAAAAATAAAGCCACATGGAATAAAATACATGATCATTTTTTTTTGCTAAATGGTAATTTGCATTTACATAAAAGACAATTTTAATATCCATTATATTATTCCTATAAAAGTTGCTGCAGGTACAAAGGCATTTTTCAGCACTCATTAGGTAAAAGGTAGACACCCAGGACAGGGCGCCTCACTTACTCAGACACACACTATATACAGGGACAATTTAAATCAGAGCAATTTCTAACAACCAATTCACATTTCACATAACATTTTGGAGTATGGAAGGAAACCGGAGAACACCCATGAGGACACTACGCTGCTTCTAAAAATAAGTCTAAAACTTAAATGTGTTAAAATCTCATTCATCTAATTATCTGCCACTTAATCTATAGGGTCTCAGTGGGGGGTGGGGGGTATAACAACCAATTTACATTTCACATAACATTTTGGAGTATGGAAGGAAACCGGAGAACACCCATGAGGACACTACGCTGCCTCTAATAATAAGTCTAAAACTTAAATGTGTTAAAATCTCATTCATCTAATTATCTGCCACTTAATCTATAGGGTATCAGTGGGGGGTGGGGGGTTCCCAATGCCTATCCCAATGCCATGCAGGTGTGCTCACTTCATTCAGTGTGTGTGTGTGTGTGTGTGTGTGTGTGTGTGTGTGTGTGTGTGTGTGTGTGTTTCACTGCAGGGATAAGTTCAATGTGGTGCACAGATTCCTCTGTGTGTAAGTACATCAGACAAAATAGATCACTAATCATTTTATCACTGTACTGTTTAAAGTTGGCGGCACGGTGGCTTAGTGGTTAGCACGTTCGCCTTTCAGCGCTAGGGATTCCCGGTTCGAATCCCCATCTGGGTGGAGTTTCCATGTTCTCCCCGTGTCTGCGTGGGTTTCCTCCGGGTTCTCCGGTTTCCTCCCACAGTCCAAAAACATGGATCAAGTCAATTGAATTCTCTAAATTGCCCCATATAGAGTGTGTCTGTGTGAGTGAGTGTGTGCCCAGCGATGGATTGGCGCCCTGTCCTGGGTCTATCTGCCCAGCGCCCGAGACGTTCTCCCCTGGATGGGCATGGGGAACCCCACCGCGACCCTAATAGAGGATAAAGCGTGAGATAATGAATGAATGAAAAATGTTTAAAGTTAAAAACTGGACTTCTGAACCACCTGTTACTTCTTTGTCTCTGTTTATAAAGCAGTTTTCTTAATGTTTCTACTTTAAAAGGTAAGTAAAGAGAAGCCCCGCAGGCTGGCGGTGCTGGTCCTGGTTTACCTGTTTAAGAAGACGGACTGGGACTCGGGGAAGTGGCTCCCGGGCGGCGGGCTGAACAGCACATGTCCGTATTCCTGTCCGTATTCGGGATTATAGGAGTCCGGGCGACCCTTACTGTTTAAAGCCCAGAAAAGCCCGAGGATGAGCAGCACGGCGCCGAGCATCACGCAGCACATGCCGAAAGTCTGTAGCTGACTGCTCGCCAGAAACGCCGTCGTGCCGCCGGTGACGATCAGAAAGATGCCGATCACAACGGCGCCGTAGTGCAGAGAGGGCATCGCTCCGGTTACCGTGGCGACCGTTAATCCAGATGTTTACGAGCTCAGTAATCCCATCTCACGGAAACATCAAGTGACTTTTGATCCTTTCTCTCTCCTTCTCATCCAGCTGGAAACGTTTCTCGTGTCTCCTGATCTAACGACGTGTTTCTGACAAGATCATCTCATCAGAGTTAAAAAAGCCCGTGTTCTCGTTTATAAACTCCTGTCTCCATCTAGATCTCCATACATTCCACTTTTTAGGGGGAAAAAAGTGGTGTTTAGTCTGAGAGAAGAGTTCAGCCCAGTCCGGATGCCGTGAACACCTCATGCAGCTGTGTACAGTCTAATCTCGGAGCCATGTGTGATGGATGAGAGCGAGCACACGCCCCAGCCCGAGAATCTGGGGATTCTGGACGTCGTTTTGACTTCTGAAATGCCGTTAGTCGGTTTCACACACATCCACCCATCCCATTAATTAAACTGGGACGCGTTCCATCTTACTCCCATCCACCCAGCCCATTACTTAAACCTTAACCATTATCATATCCATCGACCTTCACTGAGAGTCGATTCAGCTTCACTCATTTCAACACGAAAGCTCAGTGGAGTCCTCCACCTCATCCCATCATGGAGTTTTAAATCACTCACACTTCACTCATACACACATTGCCTCAGCCTGCTGCAGGCATGTTGCCTGGACGTTTTTGGTTGGAAATTTGTTCTCAGACCAGCTGTGACATTTACTCATATTAGAGTAACACAAACTAACAGATCACTACGGATCAGTGTCACTGCAGTGCCGAGAGTGATCCACCACCCAAACAGAAACTGATCTGTGGTATAGCAGAGCATCCATCCATTATCTTCCACTTTATCCTATATTGGGGTCACGGGGGGGGGGGGGGGGGGGGGGGGGGGGGGGGGGGGGGGGGGTTCCCCATGCCCATCCAGGGGAGAACATTGCGGGCGCTGGGCAGATACACACAGGACAGGGCGCCAATCTATTGCTGGGCACACACTCACCCACACAGACACGCACACAAACACACTCTATATGGGGCAATTTGGAGAATTCCAAGTGTTGCCAAGAAGTTTTCCATGTTTTTTGGACTGTGGGAGGAAACCGGAGAACCCAGAGGAAACCCATGCGGACACGGGGAGAACATGGAAACTCCACCCAGATGGGAATTCGAATCTGGAATCCCTAGTGCTGAGAGGCGAACGTGCTAACCAAAAACGCCACTGTACCGCTCTATACCAGAACATTCATTCATTCATTATCTCCTGCTTTATCCTCTATTGGGGTCGCGGGGGGTTCCCCATGCCCATCCAGGGGATGCCCACCCAGATGGCGCTGGGCAAATAGACCAGGACAGGGCGCCAATCCATCACTGGGCACACACTCACTCACACAGACACACTCTATATGGGGCAATTTTGAGAATTCAATTGACTTGATCCATGTTTTTGGACTGTGGGAGGAAACCGGAGAACCCGGAGGAGACCCACGCGGACACGGGGAGAACATGGAAACTCCACCCAGATGGGGATTCGAACCGGGAATCCCTAGTGCTGAGAGGAGAACATGCTAAACCACTAAGCCACCGTGCCGCATTGGTTGCAGTTTGTTTTTTTATAATTTAATAGTTTAAGGACATTTTAATCAAACATTTAAGAGCATAGTCGAATTCTAGCGTTTGAGAATCGACTCAGCCGTTTTCAGAATCGAATCTTTCGCTCGAATCAACACGCGGCTCTGAGGCTATGGGGTGACGACGCATTCCCGTTGCTATTGGAGAAGACGCTCCACATGCAACAACGGGAGTAGGCGGAACGACGGGCCATCTGACCAATCATGGTGGAACGGAGGCGTGGCTTTGTTGTACACGTTTGCGGTTGCCTTTGTAGTAATGTAAGGGTCCCTACACAAGGTGTAGAAGCCGTCAGATCCTCCCACATGAAGTGCACTTACAAAGGTAGTGCAGTGGTATTTAGGATGCAACCCCACACGTGTTTGTAAAAGTGTGCAAAATAAAGGTAGATGGCAAAATTGATGCCGAATGCGACAGGATCCTGAACGTAGAGTTGCAGATTAGTGGAGCCAGTAAGTGCATTTTTATTTTATTTACGTTTAATCTGATGTACTAGAGCTTAAATTAAATTAATATATTATTATTTTTGTTTTGCAGCCGAAGTATAAAATGGATCCATTTCTGTATCTTGGTGGTTTAGTAACTTTATTTCTCTTATGGATTAAGATTAAGGGATTGGATTACGTCCTAATTCATCAGAGATGGATATTTGTTTGTCTTTTTCTGCTGCCCTTGTCTGTGCTTTTTGATGCTTATTATTATGTACGAGCTTGGATCATCTTTAAAATCTGCTCAGCACCGAAGCTGCACGATCAGAGGGTCCGAGACATCCAGAGACAGGTGAGAACTCACCAACAGCTCTGTGGTTCTCAGTGGTTTGTTAAGTAAACGCTGCCTTGCAACATTTTTATGTTTAATGTATAAAATATTAAAGATGACACACCTGGACACGTGCAACAGTTTGCAGACCCAACAAGTCATAGAACCTGAGTGAAAGCTTCATTCTGCACTGCCTTATATATTCAGTGTGTTTCGAATAAGTGAGTTTTGAGTTTTCTACTTTAGGGGCCGGTATTTTCAATGTTGTCGTTCTTAACTGTATATAGATTATTTATAATATTTCATTTAGCCATTTATCAAATTCAAACTAATGCAATTGGTGTGAGCTAATACATTTTAATATAATTTACAGGATATTGAACAGTTGTGGGCGGCACGGTGGCTTAGTGGTTAGCGCGTTCGCCTCTCAGCACTAGGGATTCCTGGTTCGAATCCCCATCTGGGTGGTTTCCATGTTCTCCCCGTGTCCGCGTGGGTTTCCTCCGGGTTCTCCGGTTTCCTCCCACAGTCCAAAAACATGGATCAAGTCAATTGAATTCTCCAAATTGCCCCATATAGAGTGTATCTGTGTGAGTGAGTGTGTGCCCAGCGATGGACTGGCGCCCTGTCCTGGGTCTATCTGTCCAGCGCCCAAAATGTTCTCCCCTGGATGGGCATGGGAAACCCCACCGCGACCCTACTAGAGGATAAAAGCTGGAGATAATTAATGAATGAACAGTTGTACTTGTTCTGCTGTATTCTGCACGTTATCAGGATTTAATCTGATGTAATCACAATTCTCTACAAGTGGTTTTGTTTTGTTTTAACATTTATACCAACAGGGTCACAGTTGCTCCCTCTGTTACTCTTAAATGTAATTAAAATGCATGTACAATAAAGATGGATGTTTTTTTTTTTTTTTAGGTCCGCGATTGGAAGAAAATGGGAGAGAAGGTGTATATGTGCACAGGCCGCCCTGGTTGGCTCACTGTATCTTTAAGAGTTGGAAAATATAAGAAGACTCACAAGAATATCAAAATCAATATGATGGATATCCTGGAGGTGGACACCAAACGGCAGGTGGGATCAACTATAAAGTACATTGAGGACTTCATTTGGCATTGAACTCGATTTAAGTCATTGATTTCTTTTTTTTGGTGTGCAATCTGAAATATTCAATTAATCATTTTCTAATGAGCTCCATCACGTAGAAGAGCAAAAGTAACTGAAATGCAGAGGGTCCAAACTTAGGTCTGTGATTAGCTGATTTGACTTCCCTTTGTTTTTAGGTGGTACGAGTGGAGCCCTTGGTGAATATGGGTCAGATGACAAGCTTACTCAATTCGATTGGTTGGACGCTGCCCGTGTTACCGGAGCTTGATGATCTTACAGTTGGTATGTTCAGAATATGCAGATCAGGTTGTTTTTGGTTGTTGATTTAGGAGTTTTAACATTTAGAGACCATCATTCTGACAGGAACAGTTACAATACCATCTTGAAGGGTTTGGCATTATCTTTTGTGGGAGGAAACCGGTCTTTGGAGAAAATCAACGCAGGCATGAGGAGAATATGCAAACTCCACACAAAGGGATGCCTGTTTGGTCAACTAAGAATTAAACCCAGGACCTTGTGACAACTGTGACACCAATATGGGAATGAAAACATTCATTGTATTATTAGTATTAGTATAAATATGATTAGAACAGCTGTTAAAAAATAATATGTATTTTGTTTAAACAACAATAATAATACAAATAATATTTTAATATTATTTTATAAATATAAATAATATTTATAATAATTTTCACCTGCAAAAAATCTTTCCCACTCAGTACATGTATATAAAACACCATATTTAAATTAAATTGATATTTTAATAATCTTAAGCATTAAAGCAACACTGAAGTGGACTGTGTGTATAAGTAAAGTGTGTATATAAAGTATTCTTTGCTGGTCGATATTGTAGTTCTTGTGTGGTGCATCAGAGGTCACTTTTGATTGGGTTATAAATGAGTAATGGCTCTGTTCCAGGGCTTTGGGTTAGGTTGGTCAGCTTAATGGCCTGTTCTACTAAAAGCGTTTATGGCATGCAGAAGCTGTTCAGGTAATGGTCTTCACAGTTGCAACTGCAGCAAATTCATTTGAGTCTACAGATGTGAGCACAAACTTGTTTTCTGTCTCTCTTTAATCTGTATTCCCTTTGCGCAAATATAGTACATTACCGCTGTTGTAAATGATATTGAAGTGGACATAATTTTTCTGACCAATCAGCTTCCTTACTATAAAGTTAGATGTGTAAGATGAGTTGAAGCAACCCAGGTCACCAGCATAGACCCATTTACTTTCACTGTATTAGTCTGTCTTAAACATAACTACATTACAGTTTTAAATATAGTTCAAGTCATTTTATATGGTTAAAACTAAATGGCAGAACAAATCACTGAAAATTTGTTTTGGATTATTATGACTGCACAGTCCCATTCTCAGGAGTCATTACTGTACAGACAAGAACAGCTAAGTGGTCATTAGAACGTCTAATTGTGTTAGCTGAGATATTCTATTCTGTAAAGGAAAGAAATGTTTTGCCAGATGGTCCACAGTGCTCTCTCATTTATGAAGAATAAATTGTACATCAAATGAGATTTATCAATAAATGTGTCAAAATATTATTTTGATAAATAACGTCAGTGCCGTATGCTGTGCACTATTATGAAAGCAATCATACAATGTTTGCGGTTAGGTGTTGTGAAAAATAGAAACAGAAAATAACAAATGAAATGCATACCTGCACGATGAGACTGTATGTCCAAAAATATGATTTGTTTACTTTTTTAGGAATGATATGTCCCTAGTATAGAATAAAGTGGAAGATAATGAGATGAGACGAGATTTTTAGAATATATATTTCATGCCCTTCCCTCTCTTTCAGGTGGTCTGATAATGGGCACAGGGATTGAATCCTCCTCACATATATATGGCCTGTTTCAAAACATCTGTGTGGCTTATGAACTTGTGTTATCTGATGGCACTCTGGTCCGCTGCACTGAGGTGAGTGTGTATTATGATATCACATTACATTACAAGTCAGAACACGGGGTCAGAAATGACACAACTTACCCTGGAACAATAAAGGTTAAAAGTCATGCTTAAGGACCCAATTTGTTCTCCTCTGAATGGGCATGGTGAACCCCCTGCGACCTCAGTCTCTAGTTTAGGATTAAGTGGAAGGTAATGAGGGGAGATGAATGTAGTGAAGAGATACACTGCTATTTAGGACATATTGTTTCTGACACATTACTTTATACACATGTATATTCATTTGAAAGTAAAATGGCCCTATGAATTATAATGGCATTTGTTTTTTCGCTTTATGGGCAGAAAGAAAACTCAGACCTCTTCTATTCAGTCCCCTGGTCATGTGGGACCCTCGGTTTCCTTGTGGCCGCTGAAATTCGGATGATTCCAGCTCGGCAGTGGGTGAAACTATGCTACACACCTGTGAGGGGTTTGAATGTCATTTGTAAGAAGTTTGCAGAGGAGTCGGCTAACAAAGAGAACCAGTTTGTAGAGGGGCTTCAATATTCACTCGACGAAGCTGTGATTATGACTGGCACCATGACTGACCATGCAGAGCCTGAGAAAGTGAGTTCACATTTATAAATAAAACTACATAAGTGTTCAGCTTTCTCTTAATTAAACAGCTTGCAACATATTCTCCCACATTCAACCGATCATGTGAATGGTCATATAAATGTAATTATTTATATTTCAGTGCAATTATTGGCACCAACCAGTATTCATTCATTCATTCATTATCTCCCGCTTTATCCTCTATTAGGGTCGCGGTGGGGTTCCCCATGCCCATCCAGGGAAGAACGTCTTGGGCGCTGGGCAGATAGACCCAGGACAGGGCGCCAATCCATCGCTGGGCACACACTCACTCACACAGACACACTCTATATGGGGCAATTTTGAGAATTCAATTGACTTGATCCATGTTTTTGGACTGTGGGAGGAAACCGGAGAACCCGGAGGAAACCCACGCGGACACGGGGAGAACATGGAAACTCCACCCAGATGGGGATTCGAACCGGGAATCCCTAGCGCTGAGAGGCGAAAGTGCTAACCACTAAGTCACCGTGCTGCCCTCCAACCAGTATTAATATAATGAAATACTTATAGTAACACGTGTGCAAATGTCATTGAAAAGAAATTAATGAACAAACTTAAAAGTTTACTGTTTGTAGTAATTAATTTTATTATATGTTTCATCTATGATTTCCCTGACAGATAAACCGCATTGGTCACTACTACAAGCCCTGGTTTTTTAAACATGTACAGGAATATCTGACACAGGATCACACTGGTGTGGAGTACATCCCACTCAGACACTACTACCACAGACACACACGCAGCATCTTTTGGGAGCTACAGGTAATTTTTGTTCCAGATTAAAGTGTTTGCCGGGAAAACCTAATAGTGGCATTATATGTATTAAACAGGTAGATGTCATAGTAGGACTAATGTAATGATATACTATAAATTAAGAGATGTTTTAGGGGTAAGTATGTTGTTATACAGCACAAAGAGGAAGAGTACTGAGAAATTTTGTTGCAAACATTTGTTTGTTAATGATAATGTGACCTGAAAGCCTTTAATTCTTATGTTTTTACCTCTGAGATATTTTTCATGTCTATTCACTACTTGGCTGGTGTTCCACAGATCGTGAATGTACTAAATATAATGGAATTTGTTGTGGTTTTTTTTTTTTTACATGCACACACATTCTGTGAGATTTTGGAACATTCTAACTAAGAGGATAAATGTAGGGATTTAAAATGATACTTTAAACTGCTGTAAATGTTATTTCTGATTAGTAGAATGAAAAAAATATAATGTTCCACTCAGTCTTTTTGTTTTTTCCTCCAATCAGTGCTTTTTAGACCCATACTGTATATGAGTCACATATGAGTCGAATTTCACTTCTCAACTTTCATATCGTAATGAAATTTTATATGTTGAGGCCCTAAGGGCCAAATCATTGATTCACAGAATGCGCTATTCCTGGTGGGCAGTTACGAGGATTTGTGAGAGCATTGACATTAATATTTGTCCAATGAAGCCATTATATCATTATTTTCATGGAGGGGATGTGGTGGTGGGGGGGGGGGTCAAACAAGACCTTCATGAATTCTGAAATACTGATGACTTGTATTTATTAAATTAATTTTCTTATTTATTAAAAGTAAAAAATTGAACCTAAGAGGTGACCACTGGTTACCACGCTAACCTCTCAGCACTGGACATCCAGGTTGGAATCCCGATCTGGGTGGGGTTTCCTTGTTTTCCCTGTGTCCATGTAGGTTTTCTGCAGGTTTTCCAGTTTCCTCCCACAGTCCAAAAACATTGATTTAAAGCAAATTACATGTTTTAATGCCCAGCGCCCGTAACATTCTTGGACATCATCACTGGGCTGACAAGGGGCTAGACTATATAATACATATGTAGACTTTACACTAAAATATAAAATAAACAGAATTAAAAAAAACAGGCAAGAAAAAACTAATCTCAGTAACGTTAAACCAGTTATAAAATTTCAAACTGCAAAATGAACAACTCACTTTTTTTGCTTTTTTTTTCATGGTCATTATCAGATGATATTATAGTCATTCAAGTGATATCTTTTGTCTTGGGACGGTGATTGGGTTGTAGGATGGGGCTCTCAAACATGGTCATGCGGTCTTGTGGGCATCCATTGGGTTTCCATTATCTCTGATGCTGCAACCTCACTCCTCTTCTAATGGATCGGAATTAGACAAGTTTCTTCTTCCACTTTGTCATATAATCCCCATCGTCTCATTTTCTGTCTCTTGCTCTGGGTCTCCTTTTCAAACACACATACATCGACTTTCCGCATTATTTCCATTAATGTTTTCCCTTCATTCCATTAACTGAAGGGAGATTCAGTCTGAAAGTGGTCCAATCGTGCTTGATAAATAATGCAGCTTTTTTTCCCCCTTGCTCAACCGATATTGCAGGGAAAATGTGAGGATTGTCAGCATGTCGTGGTTAATTATGGGTTTTATTATGATGACACACTCAGACGTTTCCTGTTAGGCACTTTTCAGATAATCGCTGCAAATGGATTGATGTAAAATATGGGCAAAGCTTCCCTGGACAAAAAGTATTGATTCAGATGTCTGTCTCTGATTTTTAGCTTAAGTATGACATCTTTACGTCTCCCTCATGTCTTAACACTTTTTTGGCACCTATACAAACTGAACTGTTTTCCTCACCCTTCACTCTCTTGTGCTGTTTACCTCTCTTCCATGTTAAGGACATTATTCCATTTGGAAACAATCCATTGTTCCGGTACCTGTTCGGCTGGATGGTTCCTCCTAAGATCTCTCTGCTGAAGCTGACGCAGGGAGAGACTATGCGCCGACTGTATGAACAGCACCATGTGGTTCAGGACATGTTGGTTCCCCTGAAGCACATGCACACAGCAATCTCACGCTTCCACCAGGGCATCAATGTAAGAGCATACAGCAAGTTGTTTACATTTTACATGCATACATGCATGGTTTATTTAAATCTATGGAAAATATCAATGTGGTTGGTACAAAATAATAACACATCTAATGTTTGTTTTATTTTAAATAATAAGGCATTCCTAAAAATTCCTTCATTAAGATTTGCCAAATGTCATATTTAAATATGTTCACTATATAATGTGCATTAACTAACTGTGATATGAAGAACATGCAACATGCAGTATAAATTTTTTTTTGTGCCGTTTACTTCATGAACATCTGTAGGTATATCCCCTGTGGCTTTGCCCATTCATTTTGCCCAGTCAGCCTGGCATGGTGCACCCAAAAGGAGAGGAGGATGAGCTGTATGTGGACATTGGAGCATATGGGGAGCCCCGGGTCAAACACTTCAATGCTCAGGCTTCCATTCGCCAACTGGAGAAGTTTGTGAGAGATGTTCATGGGTCAGTTACATAACACAGTATTAATGCATTATGTGTCTTTAATTAATATTGATATAATGATCAAATGTTTTGTTAAATGCTGTGTTCATATTAATAATAATAATAATAATAACCTAATAATTAATAATAACCTACTTGCTTTATATTGATCGCTTATCTTAATGTTATCACTTACTAAAACTAACACAACATTGTCTGTCCTTCACTTTGTAGGTTTCAGATGCTTTATGCAGATGTGTACATGGATCAGCAGGAATTCTGGGAAATGTTTGATGGCACTTTGTATCATAAGCTGAGGAAAGAGCTGAACTGTGAGCATGCATTTCCTGAAGTCTACAACAAAATCTGCAAGGCTGCACGACACTGAATTTAATCTTCTAAACTTGAAGCTTCTGAACTTCCACAGCAGTGTTTATGTAAATTAGCCTTGTTTCAAGAACATACTAAATATGGAAGTATTGTTTAAGAAATGTGAAAGATTCAAGAATACACCGAGCATAAATGAGCAAGTTCGAGCAAGTAGTATTTTTCTAAACAAAATTATATATTTTTTATTAATTCTGAAAAAAACACGGGTTTTATAATCTTTTCTGACATTTATTGATACTTTGAATACATTTTGTGGGTTTCTTTTGGAAAATGAGGTGGTATATAATACATTTTACACTTGCATATACACTAAATTAATTAAATCATAATAATAATAATCATGCCTTTGAAAAAATTTGATGTATTGTATTTTTATATTTTTATTACAGGATAACATTACACTGTTAAAGTCAAAAGTGTCCTTGCAAACCAATTAATGTCTTTTGTTACTTTTGTACAAATATAGAAATAATAATTATTTTATGAAATACTGTTAAAATCACATTCTGCATTTTTTTCTACTTTGTTCTATAAGCTAAGATACAGAATAATATTTTTATGTGATTTATAAATAATTACTTAAATATTGTTATATGGTGACTTGATTCCTCTGAAGAATAAAGTTTACAGTTTGCAGTTCATTGCTTCATCATCTCTTTATCTTTCGCTTAATCCTGCACTAGGGGACTTTCAGATGGCAGAAGGAAACCTTTTTTTCCCAAAGAAAGATTAATTGGTCTTAGTCTCTCCCTAGGAAAGAGAAATAAACAACACACTTTTCCAATCTGCTATGTTGTTGGGGTACATATTAGGGCGAATTCAAAAAAATATATCTAAAATATTTTGCATGAAACATTTTCTAGCAGCTCAGCGTGTCACCTTTATCATTCCCAATGTAGAATGTATTCTTTAAGTAATATAATGCTAAGTCTTACTGGATGTACTTGTCCTTTGCATGGCAGTGTGGAAAGCGCTGGGTTCCAGATATGAACACTGACCTGTGACCATTTGTATTACTTTGACTCAGCTTTATGTTGTAAAGACCAGGACCAACCCCTCTCTGTAAGAGAAGACATTCCACTGTCTAAATTTTTAAATGATCTGTTTCTGTATTTACTGTTTTATATTTCTGTATTATATTCAATATTTGTATTGTTCTTTTGCTGTATAATGTTTATTGTGATGTAGACCTCACATTGTTTCTATTCACCAGTGGTCTACTTCTGTGTGCAGAGGAGAGAAATGGGGCAAAATTGCCTTTTGTCAGTTGATACACTTGGTCCAACTGATTGATATCATACCAGCCCGGACCGGGAAACGTCTGCCAAAGCAATAAAAAAAGAAAGCAAATGGATGTAGGTAAATAATTATATCAGAATTCCAGTTGTCTGCATTACTAAATGGACATCAGCAGAAGTGGTGTACCGCAGGCCGTGGGCACTGAGACAAGGTAGAGTGGTAGATTCTTTCAGATGGGGTGGCAGGGTATTGTTCGAGGCTGCTAAATACCCCATGTTTCCTCTTGTCTGGTTTCTGCATATCCTCATCAAACCTGGAGAACTCTTTTATGTTCTCACCAATGTTCTGATCAACATGTTTCTGTATAGACTGAATAACATAATTGTATAGAATAACTATATAACTGAATGTTAATCATTTTCAACTTTGTTACAGAGCTTATTGATCTTAAAATATACTTTAAATGCTTAGTGATACATTATAATTTCAGCACTTTTTATGATTTATACTTTATACTTACAGGAACAGCAAAGTAGCCGTGAGTGATTGGTTTGTCTCTGCAACCAGAAAACAAGTCATAGGGACCTCTCTTACTGACTCTTCGACTCAGGAGTATGTCAGTGAAACCTTTTATACTGTAAGTGTCTGGTCCCAATCCACTGCCCTGCTGTATAAGAAATGTCTAATTTAAAACAACTAATTATATAAATAAAAACTGTATTCTAAGGCATATAGTGGTCATTTAAAATGTATGAACCCTTTTCTATATTTCTACAGAAATTTGACAAAAACATCATCAGATTTTTAAACAACTCCTAAAAGTGCATACAAAAATATACAATACAATATTAGAAAGAGTAATTAATTTTGAAAAAAGTATACAAAAATATTCAAAAATTATAAAAATTAAATGACCTTTTTGCTTTTTTATTAATGCAATTTGATAATGTGAGTTATTTATTATTTTGAATGTACTATTTATTAAATAATTGTATTGTAAAAGGAATCGGGCAGCTCACATCTGAATTGTATATAAACTCATCTGTTGCTCTGTTTCAGTGGCGGCATTAGCAGAGTGTTAGGATTAGGATCATTTGGCGCCCTCTAGTGGCTGAAATACAAACCTGACAGTTTTTAAATCGTTTTTCTCTGGTTTCACAGATTCCTCTCACACTTCCAGGTTTCTTGTTCAGTTCTTCAATGAAACCAGGGATTGTGTATGATTCTGGGCCAACCTTGGTTTTCTGACAATATCATGGAAAAAAAACAGCTAATAAAGGGTATTTGTACTTTCAATAACATTTAATTTGGGACTTATTACCTTATGCTTAATAATTGGCTTACAGTTTAACATTTATGATCATAATTATTGCACTTGGTTATAATGTATGTGTATGTTTTAATGTGTCCCCAAACATTGAAAATGACTTTGTTCTTACCAGGAACAGTTTCTTCCCCCATCCATTCCTGTACAATAAGTGTGGTATATGAGCTAGCCTGGCAGTCTCCTGTGGCCATTTCCAGCCAGGACCTGTCGTGATCTCCTGCACTGCACGAGCACTAAAGCACCCATAATCTGGATTATATGTTCCTGGACCTAGATCTTTCTTCTCATACACAAATGCAAAGTGTAAAACTAAATAGACAACACATGAAACAAATGATTCAAAAATGCTATTTAATTATAATATTTGTTATTTTCTTCATTTTCTAAAATGATTGTTTAGATGTATCTAGGTTGTAACCCACACAGAAACAGAAAGAATATGCAAATTCACACATAAGGTAACCTGCTATTCACACCTAGTAATTAAGTCTAGGGTCCTCTTGTTGTTGTGACGGTGTTACCCACTGCATCACAGCAAATATGATATACAGTATAAATATGAGGTATCCATGTGTATAAGTAGGTCACGAAATTTTTTTTACGAGATTTATCGTACTTGTCTTTTTCCTGCAGTAGATCTATATTTATGTTCTTACCTTCGTTGTAGAATGCACAGATGACACATCAAACCTGAAATTTGAAAACATTTTAGTTTCCAGTGGGAAGAGTAATAAATAACATTTTGTGCAGTATGACAGAAAATGTAATGAATTGTAATGTGTTTTTTGTGTTAAGGAAATCATTCTATAGCTTTACCTGACTGTCTGTGTCCCAAAAGGAGCTCCTTTAAACTTCTTTTCTGCCATTTTGTGGTCTTGTACACTTGCAAGTGCTTCAGGGAGCCTCTGTGTATTTGAGAAGGTTGTGACTATGACAACCTGACACAATGATGAATTAATGCATCAGTTCCCTGAACCCAGGGCTACAGAACCTCTTGCTAAACTTCTCTTCATTTTAGCCCAGATACCTGCAGGATATCGTACTCAAGTTAGTCAACAGATGTCAGGAAAATGTACTTCGGCTGCAAGATTTGTGCCTACAGACAAACATTAAGAAAATACCTTTTGTATATACTTTCCTTAAGTGTACATAGAGGTTTTACCACCACTGTCTTGAGTTTAGCCACTTTGAACATGAAATATACTGTAAATATGTAATATAACCTAGTTATTTTAAACATACACAACATATTACACCCATTATTCTTTACAAACATATCATCTCTGTCTTGATACTCTGTGGCAGTTGCAGTATATGCTGCGGGGTTATGCAGTATGTTGTTTGTACTGAAGCATTATGTGGTGTGCAGTATATACTGTTAAAATATAAATTGACCCTGAGCAGTATGCTGTATGAAGTATGTTGCATTGAAGCAGTACAGTATGCAATGTTCAGTGTTAAAACATGGCCTTGATAATAAAATGACTTACCTATACATTGTAATACATTTATTATGTAATATACAGTATAAATGTATATGTCTTTAAGTAGGTCATGTGATTAAGATTAATGATCTGTATATAGTAGATCTGTATATATTTGTAGAATGTACAGATTACACATTAAATTTAAAATTCTAACTTTAAAACAGGGCGGCACGGCGGCTTAGTGGTTAGCACGTTCGCCTCTCAGCACTAGGGATTCCAGGTTCGAATCCCCATCTGGGTGGAGTCTCCATGTTCTCCCCGTGTCCGCGTAGGTTTCCTCCGGGTTCTCCGGTTTCCTCCCACAGTCCAAAAACATGGATCAAGTTAATTAAGTTCTCTAAATTGCCCCATATAGAGTGTATCTGTGTGAGTGAGTGTGTGCCCAGCGATGGATTGGCGCCCTGTCCTGGGTCTATCTGCCCAGCGCCCGAGACGTTCTCCCCTGGATGGGCATGGGGAACCCCACCGCGACCCTAATAGAGGATAAAGCGGGAGATAATGAATGAATTAATAACTTTAAAACGGATATTTTAATCCTACTACTAACCGAATGAAACGTTTTTTTCACAGAAGTGTAAAAACTTTTGCATAAGAGTGTGGATAGCGTCTGCAGTATGTACTATGCAGTATGTAACATGCAGTACGCATAGTGTAGTATTGTAGCAGTATACACACTGTTTAGTATGTAAGTAAGCGTTTGAACAGAACACACCCACTGAGAGACACTCGGTGTTGTTTAACTGTTTAACTACTAGTAGGTAGGTCTGGGAATAAGTTTCAGAACTTTTACCTCTGCAGTCCAGGGTTTTAAAAAAGTTTTTAAAACGTATTATAATTTTGGACAGACATACTGTTTTTGTCTTTTAAACGGTTAAACCTCTCCAGCAGTACAGGTTCAGTGGAAGGTCGCAGCTAAAGTTACTAGCTTAAACAGCTAACCGGCTAAACAGGGTTTTTTTCTTCTTATCTACCTGCTTAAAGTTTAAGAAGATGTTTGTAGAATCATAGCAACGTGTATTATTTCCTTGCACGCTGTGTTAATGTAAATGCATGAAGTTGATGAGCTGTATAATCATAATAAGTATAAACAGCTGCAGAGACGCTGCTTAATATAAAGTTGGTGTTGGTCAGACAAGTCACGTTGTGTCCTTAGTGTCAACTTTACGCAATTATTCCATAAAAAAACCATAAAATAATGGTTTTACTCAAACACAGCCATGTGGCATGGTGGTGCAGTTGCCCATGCTGGATGGATATGGTATTTCTGTGTGAAGTTTTTATGTTCTCCCAGTGTAATGGTATGTTTATGTTCTCAGCTAGTGTTCTGCACTAAAACTGTTTTTGTAGGTGCAGTGCCCATGTTCTCATCTCACACTGATCAATGTGGGTAAGAACAAGTGTTGGGTAAGAGTACAGCATCTAAGAGATTGGATGGTTTTTCCTGACCATGTCCACAGACCGAGATCCATCTGTGACAGCTAAACTCTTGCACCTCCTTTTTCTCTCCACCTTTTGGGGCATGCAGATATGGGTCACTTTTATCTCTGGTGAGTCGGCTTCTGAAATATTCACTATGTTGTCAGGTGATGACGTGACTCATACCTGAAAGAAATGTTTTGAAAAATGAGCCTGATACTAACTGATGTTTGTTCTATGCGTATCCCAAAATAAATGAAATGTTTTAAAAGCATGGTTGCATTACTGCCTGATACGTGCAAATGTTTGTGCGTAAACAGATATAATGCACCCTAAGTGTTGTTTATAAATTTTGTAAATAACTGTTGTTTCAGGCTTTGTGATGGATAACCATCTGAGCAGGCACACCTATGGATTCATACAGAGTCGACTTTTTCCTTTCTACCTACACATTGGTTCTGTTTGTGCTTTTTTTAATCTTGCTATTTTTGCAATGTACCATCCAAGTGACTTGCTGGATGAGAGAGAGGCATTTCAGGTATGTGAATGTGACTGCACTAGACAAGACACCACACGCACACACACACACGTGGCTCTCCAGTGCCACACAAGGGTGTCATGTACTTTGAGACACATTAGCATCTTCGAGTGTGGTACACTCCGGGGCAAACAAAATTGTCCAAACCCAAAATAAGTTTGGTTAAAATTTCAGCCAGAATTTAATAGACTTTGATATTAGTTTAATTCATTTCTTCTGTTTTTTTTTCTGCCACTGGACAGATCTTTGTCTTCTTCGTGTGTGTGACTGTGGCAGCTGTAAACGCCCAATGGTTTGGCCAACTCACGTCTGAGATCATGGCAGATATGCATATAATCGAGCAGGCTTGTGGACTGGGCCAGGACATCGGGCTGTCATCCAATCGTGAAGCGTACTCCAAACTGTGTGACAAAAATCCCAAGTACAAGCAGCTGAGCAACCGTTTGTGGCTGTACCGTCTCCTCTCATCACTCTGTAACCTGTGTTGTATTGTTTGTAATGGATACAGTCTTTATTACCTGGCAGAGAACTTGACAACCCTTTGATTTATCCATACACATTGTGAAGTGTAAAGACCTTTAGTACCTAGAAACTGAGTAACAAATCAGGAAACCTCCGTGCTGTTGAGAAACTTCATACATTTAATTCATGTACTTGTTATGGGGTTAATGTTACAATAATGCATCTAATGTGAAACGAGAACTGTATACAAAACTCACAGGAAACTGTAACTCCTGTCTGCATCGTTACATCAAAATCCATCCAGATGATAAAAAGCTGCTAATTTGATACATAATTTCTGATATTTGCTGTTGTGGTTTTTTTTACAGACCTGGATATTACATTTAGAATTAATGGGGCTTTTTTATAAATGCATGGGGTGATTTTTTTCTAAACTTTTTGCTTAACAGATATAATTTGGGTGGTGGCCTGTTTATTGTTAGTGCTGTAGTGACACTGATGTGGTGAGGGGGTTTTAGTGTAGCAGTGCTGCTGTAGTTTCTTTTCTGTACCTCAGTGACACTGCTGGGATAGGAATAATACTCCAGCCAAATAATCCCTGCTCTGTGTTGGTGCCATTTGGATCCTGACCATTAGAGAACAGAGTAAAGGGGACGTGCGCAGTATGTACTATAGTCCACAAACAGATATAGAACTGTAAAGTCCAACTTTACAGTAAGTGGAACACAAATTGGGCATGTCCAAACTTTTAACTCGTATTGTATACAAAAAGGCGGCACGGTGGCTTAGTGGTTAGCACGTTCGCCTCTCGGCACTAGGGATTCCCAGTTCGAATCCCCATCTGGGTGGAGTTTCCATGTTCTCCCCGTGTCCGCATGGGTTTCCTCCGGGTTCTCCGGTTTCCTCCCACAGTCCAAAAACATGGATCAAGTCAATTGAGTTCTTAAAATTGCCCCATATAGTGTGTGTGTGTGTGAGTGAGTGTGTGCCCAGCGATGGATTGGCGTCCTGTCCTGGGTCTATCTGCCCAGCGCCCGAGACGTTCTCCCCTGGATGGGCATGGGGAACCCCACCACGACCCTAATAGAGGATAAAGCGGGAGATAATGAATGTGTACAAAACAATACCCGACAGCAATGCTCAGTGGTCAGGATTTTCATTGGTCTACTACAGAAAATAAACGTGTGCCATGTGTAATCCACGTGACTTTTTCCTGCAACGGGATTGAACTCGCCTTTTGTCATGTATCTCCCTCCGGCCGCGTCTTAAACACCACGCGTAGTGCACAGTCTTACACTTAAATGTCCTGATGTCAAAGTTAAGGATCGTTGGGGATTAGAACACGTCCATTCTGTTTACCTGTTCAGATTCATGAGTTTGCTGTTTGATTTCGGTCTGAAACGGGAATATGTTGTAAGTATTAATTGTACGAGATACATAACATTGCGAATTATTTTGTTAAAAAATGCGGCTAACCGGCTAAATGGACAACAGCTTGATTTTATTTACGTTAGATTTGATTGTTAGATTTATGTGACATCGAATGAACATCGCAAGGTCGTTTGATATCGCATTGCCACCGCAAACTTTTAATCCGGTGAGTAAAACTAAATAAAGATCACTGTTTACTGCGCCAAACATCGTCACTGTGATCCGGACACTTTCATTGACATGTCATGTAATAATTTGCTAATGCATTAACCATTGTCCGTACACCAGTGTTTATAAGAGATGTTCTTTGTGTTGTACGTTTTTATTTCTCATTTATTGTGAACACTGATTCATTCATTCATTATCTCCCGCTTTATCCTCTATTAGGGTCGCGGTGAGGTTCCCCATGCCCATACAGGGGAGAACGTCTCGGGCGCTGGGCAGATAGACCCAGGACAGGGTGCCAATCCATCGCTGGGCACTCACTCACTCACACAGACACACTCTATATTGGGCAATTTGGAGAATTCAATTGACTTTATCCATGTTTTTGGACTGTGGGAGGAAATCGGAGAACCCGGAGGAAACCCACGCTGACACGGGGAGAACATGGAAACTCCACCCAGATGGGGATTCGAATCGGGAATCCCTAGTGCTGAGAGGAGAACATGCTAACCACTAAGCCACCGTGCCGCCTATTGTGAACACTGTTAATACAAAATCCACTAACTGCAGCTGGTCATGAAACTGCAGCAAGCCGGAATCTGAAGTCATCTTATTTAAATAAATCCGATAGAACCCTACAACCTGACACATGAACGTTGAGTCAGTGCTGAACTTTTGTGAAAGTTGTTTGTAGATTCCAAAATCATTGTGCAAAATAAAAGTGACCCCATTAATCTCATTATCTTCTGCTAGTTATGACCCAGAACTATTCTGTGTGCATTTTGCATGTTGTCACATTCTTGGAGAAATAGTGTGACAAAATGATGTAAGCGGCGGCACGGTGGCTTAGTGGTTAGCACGTTCGCCTCTCAGCGCTAGGGATTCCCGGTTCGAATCCCCATCTGGGTGGAGTTTCCATGTTCTCCCCGTGTCTGCGTGGGTTTCCTCCGGGTTCTCCGGTTTCCTCCCACAGTCCAAAAACATGGATCAAGTTAATTGAATTCTCAAAATTGCCCCATATAGAGTGTGTTTGAGTGTGTGAGTGTGTGCCCAGCGATGGATTGGCGCCCTGTCCTGGGTCTATCTGCCCAGCGCCCGAGACGTTCTCCCCTGGATGGGCATGGGGAACCCCACCGCGACCCTAATAGAGGATAAAGCGGGAGAAAATGAATGAATGAATGAAAATGATGTAACGTTCGACCCCTCTCTCCTTTTGTAATTTGGTTCAGGAGCCCTAATGATTTTACAGAAGTTGAAGTGCAGAGCCTCAATCTTCCAACTTTGTGCCAGTGTTGGATTTACTTTCAAGCCACCTGAGATGTCCAGACCCAGCTCAAGTAAGGCTACGAAGCGGACACAAACAAATCCTTACTCTCTGACTATCAGACTTTTATGTGTGTCCACGCACTCAATAAAATTTTCCTGAACTCATTTGCTTTGAGCAGACCTGACAGAGTTCCGTAAGGAATTTGCTAAGGCCAAGCACATAGCGATAATTACAGGAGCGGGAGTGAGTGCAGAAAGTGGTGTACCAACTTTCAGAGGAGCTGGGGGCTTCTGGAGGAAATGGCAGGCTCAGGTGAGACACACGTGTTTATTTTATTTCTGGTGTTCTTCCAAATGCATGTGAGCACCACATTGATTTAAGCATGGCTAATCATCAATCCACAAAAATGATTATTTATATTGATTAATACGCCCAGCGATAGATTGGCGCCCTGTCCTGGGTGTATCTGCCCAGCGCTCAAAACGTTCTCCCCTGGATGGGCATGGGGAACCCCACTGCAACCCTAATAGAGGATAGAGCGGAAGATAATAAATGAATGAATGAATATTGATTAATACAGTCTACTTAAATCTGTGTAAACTTTCTCAGTCTACACACAGTGGTGGCAATTCTGTTCTGTTTAGTCCATTGCTGGGTCTGACTCACAGGCTTGTGTTTTAGTTTAAGCCAAATTTTGAGGAGGGTTAAGATGCAGGTCAGTCAGTTTAGACATAGTTTAGCATATCATTTTCGTTTCATACTTGTCGTTTAAAGTGGAGAATTTAATAACATTTAGCTTTTCATTATATTTATTTACTTTTATTTTATGGACTACATCTTTATATGAATACATCTATAAGTTAATCTGATAAAACCAAAACAAGGAGGTGTAAGTAATTAAGTGGCCGGCGAGTTTGTAATTTGACATTTTGTTTTCTGTATACTCACATTTATTCTTTTTATTTTTGTAGGATTTGGCCACGCCTACTGCCTTTTCCCGGGACCCTTCCCTGGTGTGGGAATTTTATCACTATAGACGTGAGGTATTTTAATCCCTGTGCATGTTTAGATCGAATAATTATAATCGGCTTTCATATGCTTCCATATGAAAATGGTTGACTTTAATATTAACAAGGCTTCCCAGATTTTTTTTTTATTACTGCTAATTGGATACAGAACAATTTCTGTCTTGAACTGCATTGAACTGAAGGTGGTTTAGGTTTGCATTAATATCAAAAGAAAAAAAAATAGCTGAATAATTATTCACATAAAATGAACCCGCCATGGTGGAGTTGCACTTACAATCGGTCTGCAGTTGTCCTGTCTTGGCTGATTTTTTTTTGCCTCCTCAATAAGTTTTCAGAGGATAAAACTGGTAATTCTTTAATTACCAGGCTCATTAATGTAAGCATGTGATTTTTCTCTTTCTGACAGGTTATGCGAAGTAAAGAGCCTAATGCAGCTCACCTGGCTATAGCAGAGTGCGAGGCCCGTCTCAGTCAACAGGGTCGCTCTGTTGTGGTCATCACCCAGAACATTGATGAGCTGCACCATCGTGCTGGGTCCAAAAATGTGTTTGAGATCCACGGTAAGAAGCCACAGAGAGCTTGCAGTGCTACTTAGAATTTAGAATTCATTCCATGTGTGATTAAGTGGTGTGAGATTGTACTAATAACACCGGCTATTCATATCAGACTTTTTTTGTTCTTTTATTAGGTAGTCTTTTTAAAACACGCTGCATGACCTGCAGTGAAGTTAAGGCCAACTACAAGAGTCCAATCTGCCCTGCTTTGGAGGGGAAAGGGTAAAACCAAAGCTTGCATTGGTTGTATATTTGAATTCTACTTACCAACACTTGTCTCTCTCTTTAATTGTTTAGAGCCCCAGACCCCAAAGCCACAGATGCAAGAATACCAGAGAAGGATCTTCCCAGGTTTGTGTAACAAAAGTTGCAAATGTGAAGCTCACTTTTTTTTGTTATGAAGATTATTATCCACTAGATGGCAGCAGAAAGCTCCAGGATAGTGCTTAAAAATGTAATGAAAAGAGCTGAGAAGCTGGGAAGTGTTTAGACTGCACTGTCTGAAACTGGCAGTTATCTCCCACTGTATTGGGTCCCCTCACTAATTAGATTTACTTCTTAGTTAAACAATTCAGGCCTACCATTTAAATGGAGCTCTTCCATGAATAGAATGAAAATCTGCCTTCTGTAGGTCTGATGGCTGAGCTCTTTGATTATGTGTTAAAGAGGTTTTCCCGTGTACGCGCAGATGTGAGAAGCAGGGCTGTCACGGCTTGCTCAGGCCTCATGTGGTTTGGTTTGGAGAGTCACTAGATGCTGAGATTCTGGCCAAAGTGGAGGAGGAACTGGAGAAGTGTGATCTTTGCTTAGTGGTGAGCTAATACAACACCTTTACAACATAAAACACTGACAGAAATGTGTCATTTAGATGTGCAGCTCTGAGAAAGGAAATAAATAAAGAAGTGGAATTAGTGCTTCCTCTGTGTGTGTACGTGAGTGTGTGTGTGCGCAGGTGAGCTTTGTGAGGTGTAGATTGTGTATTTGTATTGTGATTATTATATGGAATACCTTATAGTATCCAGTTATTTAGTGGGTTCCGGTGAAGCTTCTGCTTGAATGCACGTCACGATTAAAACGTGTCCTGTGTGTTACATAACGCTGTAATCTAACATATGACTTTGGATATAAAGTTCCACGGTTCATTCCTTAATTAACTTAGATTTTAATTGTTTTGAAACTTTGGGAGATTTAATGGTACTCGGTGGAAATCATTGTGTAATTTAGCCTTCCTGCTGAAGCAAAGCGAAGGGAGAGAATTTATTCATTTTATTCTTTCAAAACAATGATTGATTGGATCGCTGTGTAAATTTTGTGCACAATTAGAAAAGAAACATTTTAAAACACTTGAATTGCGAAGACAGAATCATGTAGACATATAATTATCACATCTGTATGAGCTTGTTGAACATCTCATTTCGAAAGCTTGCTCTTTAACTATGTAGTCAGCCTTTTTGCTGATATAAAAGCCTCCATAGTTCCTGATGAGGTCTGGGGTTTTGAAACAGCTGGGGATTCATTTGCTTTCAGCCATGTAAGCATGAAAATGAGCTCTGGTGCTTGGCAGTAAAGTCTGCTTACAGGCTACTTATGGCAGGTTATCTCAAGTGTTTATTGCTAAATGTAGTGTAGAGTAAATTTAATAGTTTATTACCACAAACACTAGTGAAGCTCAGTTCTGTACATTTTCAAACTAAAGGATGCTGATGTTTACAGATACATGTTCATGTGCTTTGACACCACTGACTGTTTCCTCCCCTTCAGTATCCATGGCCAGAGTGCACACTAACTGCACGGTTCCAAAGACGTTGAGAATGTTCCACTTGCTGATTAACAGCCTAGAAGCAGGACTGTTTCCAGTAGAAATTTTAAAATGATTATTATTTTTTTTAAATAAAGTCTTAATTGTAATAAATTCCAACAATCTTAATATGCTGTTCATTTAATAGCTAGACTGTTGTGTCTCTAACAATTTATAACAACACCTCTTTTGCACGTGTCTGTTTTCTTGTCTCCAGGTGGGTACCTCCTCCATAGTTTACCCAGCAGCTATGTTTGCTCCTCAGGTGGCAGCTAGAGGAGTGCCTGTGGCTGAATTTAACATGGAGTGCACACCTGCCACCATGCGCTTTATGTAAGTCACACATACACACACCTCTGTCACCCTGCAAATTATCTGTCTCTTCACACACCGCTGTGTGAGGTCTGAAATACACCCCTGAGATTTTGAGTGAGTCACACATTTCTCTTTCTAGTAGAGCTTCAAAAACAGAATAGCTGCATGTGAGATGAGTGCATGTCATCTTTAGGAACGCTGTGTTACACTGCACGATTAACGATAACGGTTATGATCCTGTGCTAGATTTCTGATGCAGTATTTCATAAAGGATGAAAATGTTATCAGTCTCCAACGCTGCCATCTTTCCATCAGGTTTCATTTTGAAGGTCCGTGTGGGAGCACCCTGCCACCTGCTCTGGCTCGACATGAGACTGAGGGTGTCTGAGTTTGTCTGTCTCCTAAATCGCTGTGGTCTTGTTTTCTATTCTGAAAAAAAGCCAAATGCATGGCCTTAATAGATAATAAACATCATCTAATCATTTATGTAGCTTTGGTGTGTTCTGTTACAGCGGTAACAGCTTTTTATAATCATTTAAATTGTTAGTTTTGTATAATATGTATAATAACTTGGTAAAATGAGATGAAGGTGAAGGCAATGATTTATAGAGTGCTCTTTCATTGAAAAGTTTAAAATCTACAAGTATTTAAGGAAAAAAAACAAAACTAATTTTAAATTAAAGAGGTTATAAAGGTTTAATTATTCCCAAACAGCAAAAACCAAATTAATTCCCCAAACTGTTTCTGCAAAGTTAAGAGCCAGTAAGTATCTAGGTCTTAGATTTAATTCATTGTTGAAAAAATTATTACATGAAACATTTGAATGAGAGGAGTGTTTCAATACTTTATCCATTTTGTATACACACACACACACACACACACACACACACGGACAAGCCACTATATTATGTAAACCTCATTGTTTGAGTCTGGTTCTATAAGCTTATCTGTGGTTGTGTACATAATGGACAAAAGACCCACCCAGTACACCAAGCTGGCTGCAGCCTTGCATTTAAAACATTTAACAAGAAAGAACCAAGGCACAGCATGACTGCACAAACCACAATCCTTGAATTGTTTGTCGTTTTTACTGTACATACTGTAAACCAATGACTGAAGTAAAATACTTTGGATAATAAGTCATAATCTTTACCATAAAGCATTACTGTTGGTAGCTATTTATTTTTAAAAGGTGGGTGAAGTTTTTTAATCTTACTAGATGTACTGTTTTTTAAAATATAAGTGAATGTTAAATATTAAATCATAATGTTAAGAACTTAATTAAAACTAATTATAAAATTAAATTTTAACTCATGTATTTAAATCAATATTTGTACATTTGTATGTGATGTTAATTAATCATGATGGTAATAATTATATTCTTTTTTTTATATAAAACCCTTTCATACAGGGTTTTTCATTTCAAGTTGCTTACAACATTAGAATAGTTGTTATTGCTGAATCTTTAAAATTGCAATATGTTATATTTACATTGAAATCACGCCGGTTTTCAGATAAATGAAACTTTATACCATCTCTCTGGATGTAATGCAAAGAATCGATTCAATGCTTGACTTCCAGACATAAGGCATTAATCCAGTTGAACCATTATGGAAGCTTGAAGGGAAAAAGGTACAGATTAAGTCAGAGGTAGTTTGTCACTTGTGACTTTGTTGGCAAGCATTAGTGTTTTATATTTAATGTGGCCACCTACAGGAAGCAAGTGAAGGGAACACTGCAGTGGGCTAAACTCAGAGGAAGTACATGGGGAGGTTGAAAACCAGGTTCTCTGCTGTTTTCTGAGAGAGAAGAATAATACATACAGGACTGTGTTGGTGAAGAGATACAGTACTCTGTTTTCAAAATGCAATATAACCAAGCGCTCAGGTTGCATCCATTATGAGGACTGGAGCTGTTTCCACCAGATAATTCACATATTCTCAAAAATAAGCTCACATACAAATGCACTAACATCCAAGTGCTTGAGTATACACTTGAGAGCAAAGAAGAAAAGTCAAAATATGAGTTTTTCCCGCACTGTAAATCAAATATAAACAGAGTGGCCATCATTGGACCTTGAGGCACTCGACTCTGCATAAACGTTCTCCATGACACATAATACTGATTTGGGTCTGATTCAAATTTGAAATAGTTTTGCTCCATGCAACTATTGTAGGAAGATCAAATGTATAAGGTCCATAATTATAAGAAAGTATACTTTTCAGACTAAAAAACCTGATTTATAACTCATAGTTACATTGCATGTTTAATTATAAAGACTTTTGTGAGTAAAATGATATACTTGGTTTGACAAAAAAACAAACCGAGAATCTATTTCTGGAACTCAAATTTTCTTATCTTGTCCTGATTCCCTTTCCAACTGCATCCCACCAGAAATTAGCCTCAGAGGGATTACATTACATTGTTGATTAAGTGCCAATAATTACTCACTTTAATGCCTTCGTTCCGAATGCATGTGGCTCGGGACAATGCTATTTCCTAGTGTTATTTACCTAAACATTTAAGTATTTACCAAAATAAGATTCTTTATTGGCATTTTACAAGCCACAACTTTTGTGAGTGAGACTTGGATAAACTCGGGCAGCACACACTGTAATTCTAACATGATTTAAAAAATGAATCTCAGGTTACCTCTGCCCTAAGGTAGCTTTATTTATTTAGAGAATGCAAGAAAAAGCATATTGAAGACAAATCTATACAAAATGCATTTATTTTTTCCAGTTGTGTTTGCAAATAAAATAGAAAATCAAACTTGACAGACTGAACTGTTCCTTTAGTATAACATGTTCTCTGTTTTGGGTCAACAAGTCAAAAGTGTGAAGCTTCATGTGCCCTGTAACTTAGCTGTGCATAATTTTATTGATTTTAGTGAATTATGTACCACTAGTTACTCCGAAATTGATCTGCAGGCTAAAACAGGAGAGGTTCTATCATAGTAATATTATTTTAAGAGATGAGGTAATGAGGGACAGACTGGTATGCATGTTATTTCAGGTCATGTATGTGTATAAATTCCAATTCCCTGAACTGTTGATGCCTGACAGGTAGGTTTCGTTGATTCCTACTGTTTGTGCAAAATTCTGTATCTCGCATCAGCATTATGCAACAGCTGTCAAGACTCATCTGACCAGGTGATGTTTTTTCACTACTTAGTGATCCAATTATTGTGTATAAATGGCACTCAAACTGGTTGTTCGCTGACCTGTGACCTTCCTATTCATTAAAATCATCCTTGAGCTGTTTTACTGACAAGTTGTTTGTCCACAGAATCTCCTTTCACTAAATGTGTTCCCGCGAGCAGATCATTCCTAGTATACTTCTGCCACTGTCGAGTGTAAAAAGCCCAGAAGGTTAGAAGACTTTAAAATGCAGATGTTGGAATGTCTGGCATCATGCCTTAATTGAATCCAGTCAGATTGCAATGTAGAACGAGATGTTTCAACATTAAACATTTACAAGATCTCAACAATATTTATTGTATTTGAAATGTGGACCATAGGTGTTCAAACCATTGTATGCTTCTGCATTTAATACTAAACGATGCACTTGATGGTGTTATAAATTCATAAAATGATTTCCGATGGTGTTTTACAGCTCAACAGTTGTCAGCCACTGCCAGATTTTGTCTTTCGTAACGTTATGCTGTCTGGTCAATGAAATGATTTTAATGTGATTATTTGTGCTCTTCTGGTCCTGATGTGACACTGTGGCTCATTAGCCTCTAAGGCGATGAGTGAGGTGTTTTTAGAGACGACTCTCTCTGCTCCAAAAATAACACCATTTCCTGTCCATTAAACCACGATTTCACACTACTCTGAGCTTAACGGCACACACGCACACACAATGTGAATCTCTTCTGACACACAAAGCTTCGAATCCTTTGAGGCACACAACAACAGTCTTATACACACACACACTTCCATTAAATGTCGATTTCACACCAATCTGAGCACCACCTTAGCCTGGGCTTGCTGGAAAACGAAGGGTGGGGGAGAAAACAATGAGGAGTGCATGATGCTGATTGGAATCGGACAGTATTAGACTCTTTCTTTCTGACGTGCATAAGCAAAAATAGCCTTGACTGAATTTATTTACTCAGAGGAGAAATGACAGACATTCTGTTTTACTTCCATGTTTTGTAAATGCCTGTGCTAGCTTTTTATAGTGTCATAAACCATGGGTTACATTAATCACTGTTTTTTGTGATGGTTGGGATTGAGCACAGATCTGTGTTGGTGACATTGCTCTGCAGGTGTAGAACCAGTGGCTGGAGGGAAAAGAATCAAACCATAAAGCTGAATTTTGCAATTACAGCGATTAGAAAAACATCCTTTTCAGGGATGATGATAATACAGTTGAAAGAATGAATGGTTTAGTGTTTTGCTTACGGGTCTAACAGTTATAGCTGGGCAGATCCAACAGTAAACAAACAAAAAAAACATTTTTAAAAATGTATTAATAATACCTAAATTTAATATTGTAATGTGCACAGTTCAACAGTTCAAAACATGGCTTGAAGGTGAATTGGCTTTTCTAAATTTTCAGTATCTAAATTGCCTCTGTATAGTGAATGTGTTTGCCCAGTGATGGATTGGCACCCTGTTCTGGGTGTATCTGCGTTCTCCCCTGGTTGGGCATGGTGAACACTCCACATTTGTGATGATGAAGGACAAAATTAGGAATGATTTCATCACCAGGAGGGCATTTTGGAGATTGGGGAGGTGAAGTGGTTTGGACATGTGTGAAGAAGGGATAAGATTTAGATTGACTGACAGATGCTGAGGATGGAACCACCAGACAACAGGGAGAGAAAGGCCAAAAAGGAGGTTAATGGATGTGCTAAGGGAGGACATGCTGGTGATCGAAGTGACAGACCAAGATGATCAGGAGGACATGGTGAGATGGAGAATAATTACTTGCTACAGCGCCACCTAATGGGTAAAGCTAAAAGAGAAAAGATTGAGCTCACAGTTCTTCACAAATAAATATTACATTGACTTTATTATTGTCATTTTGAATTTCATAGATGTTAATGGTAATTGCAGCTATAAAGAAAACAAGTGACAGTGTAATTAGCCATAATGAAACCAGACTATTTTTTTCCTTATTATGCAAGTACTATATTGTTTGCCCATTAAATATTGTTTGATTAGTGCATTTTCATCTGGAAAACTACAAGTGTACGTCTTTATCTCCTAAAGCCATGTGTGCAGATTAAGAGATTTAAAAACAGGAAAAGCTTTGCTAAAAGACTCCATTCTCAGAGCCATGCTGGGATTATTGCACAATTTTCATCATCATCCTCTCTCCACTGTCGCGCTGCAGAAACATAAGCCTCTCTTATTATTTAAGATGGCATGCTAATTAGCTAACCTAAAACAACTTACCCCCCCCCCCCCATGTCTCTTCACCTGTAGCTAGAAATCATCTTTTAATCTGAGAATTCCTGTCTGTGTGAAAAACTTGCTGTGGCCTTCAAGTGTGTGTCACTTCCAAACCAGACCCTCATTTAGACCAACAGCTAACATTTAGCCAATTATGTTAATAGCTTCCATCAGTTCTGCTTGGTTTGCAGGGAACACTCGCACAGGAGGCAGCATGCAGAGCCGCTGACTGGGTGTCAGGACTGTCTGGTGGGGTGAAGGTGAGAATGATTTTGTTCTTTTTATTTTTTATTACAAATTTACAGCAATCTTAACCATCATTATTTAAAAACATAAAAGTAACAACATGTACTTGGGCTTGTATTATACTTTTTTAATAGAGAAGCAACATCTCCACTCATTACCTTCTGCTCAATCCAATGCTAAGCAATTTAGAGCAACCAATTTACCTTGAATCCATGTTTTCTTTACTTCAGGAGAACCCGGAGGAAACCGAGACGGACACGGAGATAACATTGAAGCTCTTCCCAGAATTGGATTCAAACCAGAATCCCCAGCATTGAGGGGTGCCCCAGAAGCAACACGCATTATTTCATGGTGAGTGTTTTAACAACTAAAAATGCGATTCACTGATATTTTTTTTACTGTGTTTGGCTGTTAACAATTATATAGATTAAATAAACCAATTATGCTTTATCTGAGGCTTTGACTTATTTCAAAATTTGGGGTATTTTATTAAACTTCTTACTACTATCATTAACTGTGTGCTAATTGAGAGATGTGTTTTGAAGCTGGGTAACTGACAAATAAGAGATCTGAGCCCTGCAACAAAACCCAAAGCGATGCTTTTCCCCTCCCACACTACAACATTCTTAATCCCAAATCCCTGAGCTGACAGGTTTTAACTTGCCTGTAAAAATTATCATGTGTCTGAATCAAATTAATTTGTAATTCTTTAGGGATTACAATCTTCAGTTCCCTATTGTTACCAATACACATGTCAGGATGATCCATCAGTGTTTTACTGTTGTCTGTGCTGCGCAACATCTAGTTGTTGCCTCCTTTTTTGTCTAAACAAAGGCTGGAAGGCCACCACTTGAGAGGATAAGTAATCTTAATGACAAACTACTTATTCATCCATTCATTATCTTCCGCTTTATCCTATACTAGGGCTATGGGGTGGATAGGGAATGCTGGGCAAATACACCTGGGGCAGGGCGGCAATCTATCGCTGGGCACACACTTACTCAATAATACACACATTGTATAGGGGCAATTTAGAACAGCCACTTCACCATTAATTTAATGTTTTTGGACTGTGGGAGGAAACGTATCAGACATATCTGTTAATATTGTCCACCATTTACAATGCCAACTATACTTTAACGTAACCCACCATCTGACTAAGGAGTAATAGGAAAGCATTGCACAGTATTGTTTTATGACTGTTGTTTGCACATGGATCCGATTTCATTCGATGAGATAAAATATCTACATCTATATAAAATATAGATAAAATATATCTGTCTTAATAAAGCATGCAAACAACAAATTTGCAACTGATATTGTGCAATACAATTAAATAAAATTAAATATATATAATCAAATGCTTTACAATTGTGGCAACAATATTCAGTTTTATCTGGAGTATAAAAGTATATGCTTTCCACATACTTGTTAAGTCTGTTTACAGCAGCTATAAATACATTGTTGTCGTCTGAGGTGACTGAATTGTATGAGAGAACCATTCTTGACAGATGGACTTGGTAGGCACTTGGCAATATCTCTCTCTAATGTGTGGTGCAGATGCTGTCGCCTACTGCTGTGCTGAGTGGAGGGTAGGTCAGAGATAAGCCTCAGGACTGTTCGCATTTAAAGTCAATAAACTCCATTCCACCTGAACAGATGGAGCAAGCCCTGCTGCTAACGCGAACCACATCACTTTGTACCAAATTAATTAATTAACTGCCAATTAATGGAAAGTCACCCAGGGTGTTTAGTGGTTTAAATATATGTCTTTAAAATGCAAAATACTCTGTCATTTGCATTTGACACTCATGAAAAATATTATGCTGGTAATGTGTTATTGGATTTTGTCATTAATTATTTATATGCACATGCAGAGCCACATAATAACATTATGAGCCCAGGGGCTGCAATATCTTCCAAGGTCCCCTACCACGTTCACATAAGTGACCTAAAACCTTTTTATCTTAACAAGTCCAACTTATTTTAAACAAGTCCAACTCTCTTTTTTAATTTAATTTTATTATTTTTTCACTTAGTTGCTGATCTGTAAAGAAAGTGTCAATTGTTTAATGACTAGAATTTGTACATAAAGAGCCTCCACTATATCTGAACTGGGTGGGGGTTCCCCATGCCCATCAAGTAACCTACACCCAGAGACGGACGTGCTAACCACTAAGCCACCATGCCGTCCTAATTTAGAAATCGGTTAAATAAATCTGATCAAATTCAATTGCTTTCTATCTTGCTAAACCCTCTCTTATGGGTCAGTGTAGATTTACATGTGCAGTGCAAAGAGCATGTGAGGAGAAATGGTGACACAGTGGGAAGTACTGTCACCTCACATCAAAATGGTCCTGGGTTTGATTCCCCAGGTGGCAGAGGTTCTTTTTGTTTGGACTGTACACAGACACACCATGGTTGCATGGGTTTCCTCTAGAAGCCTTGGTTTCCCTCAAATGACGTCTTTTACTAAATTGCCCCATGGTCAATAGATGTCTGTCAGGTGGTTTGGAGATTGTATATTGCCCCTTGATATGAATGTATGCGTGAATGCGCCTAAGGCTGTTCTACCCCCCTTGCCCTTTATTCGGATAAATAGCTTAATAATACCACATTAGCTTGGCTAGTATGCAATAAAATACTTTGTGAAACATAAGGAAAAAACAGTGTAAAATGACATTTAAATATTCTTCAAATATGTATTTACATTTTAGTCTTTAGCAAATTGATTGCAGATTGCATTTATTTCTCAGGCTAAATCTTTAAAGTAGCTTCACTTATCTTTCTAAGTGTGATTGTGTCAACCACTACAGAATAACAGAGTGTAATGAAATTCCTGTAGAGCCACTATGTCTTATCTTAGAGATGACTTAACAGCTTACTACAAGAGACCCTTCAAGCAAGTGTGCATTAGGGATGAGACAATTATTGCAATTTTTGTGATTGAAAAAATGCTACAATTATTAAATTGCACGGAAAAAAGAAAGTTACACTTTAACTTTTATTTTTGCAAAAAAATACATTTTGTGTTCTTCAGCAAAGGTCCTGCATTTCCTTTTTCGAAAACAAAATGATATCTTGTGTTTACGTTGATTAAATAACATGCATTGTACCTGTGATTTCTGACATTTTTGATAAAGTTTATTATTGCATAATAATCTTATAACCACATTATTTCTTGGACAATAATCATACAATCAAATCTGTAATTGTCTTATTCGTAGTGTGCATAGACATTTCTACATGAAAACTGTTTGTGTGTGTGTGCATGCAGGTGTGTAAGGGGTAGAAAGTAGGTGTGAATAGTTTTGTGTGTGTGTATCAGTAAGTGTGGATGTGTTGGTGTTTGCTTGCTTGTGTGTCTGTGTTGTAAAGGGCAAGGGCGGCATGACTCATCATCAGCGGACAATCTCATTCAACTTCAGAAGTGACCTGAGAAAATTCAAAGAACAAAGGAAGGTTTCTGGGTCATTTAACTCTTTCTTTCATGCTGATCTTAAATCCTCCTGACATTTGAATGTTTTACCTGTGTGTAAGGAAAATATTATTCATTTAAGCTCATACCATACTATACTGCCTGCACAGATCCTGCATGGTGGCCCATCATCAAACACATCCCTTCTCTCAAAAACAAGCTTAGATGAACTGGGCTTAAACTTACATAAACATAATAGATGTTTATAATATACATAATAGACATGAACGTTTGTTGTGGCCTGTGATAGAATTTCAACCTTGGGTCTAGTAACTCCAGGATAAGCATCAACCTTAAGATCCAAAGTTTTAGTACCTGTGTGGTCTTATATGTTCTTTTGAACATATTTGCTAAGTCAGTAGTGATGTTCAATGCTGTGTGTGTGTGTGTGTGTGTGTGTGTGTGTGTGTGTGTGTGTGTGTGTGTGTGTGTGTGTGTGTGTGTGTGTGTGTGTGTGTGTGTGTGTTGGCACTGCAGACCACTGTACCTCAGCATATAAGCTGTAATAAAAGGGTGTGGGGAACTTTCTCTCTCTGTTACTATGGAGACGCCACCCCACCAACCATCCAAAAGGAGGGATGGAGATTCCAGAATGTAAGCTGTCATCCTGTGTTTTTGGATTGTTTCTCTCTCTCTCACTCTTGCTCTCGCTCTCGCACTCCTGCTCTTGCTCCCTCTCATACGCATGTGTTTGTTGTTCATTGTTACTCTTCAATTATAATGCAAGGAGACTGGTGCATGTAAAGCTGTCTGTTTTCATTCCTTTGCTGTCTCTGTCTTTCACTGCTGACACACACACACACACACACACACACACATTGCATAACATTGTTCACATTTTGAGGAAATTGCCTTACTGACTAGAAGCACTACGCTGCGAATATTTTTGATGGAGAAGGAAAACTGATATTGCACTTGTGTATATGTATGAAAGAGAGAGAGAGAGAGAGAGAGAGAGAGAGAGAGAGCACAGATGGCAAAAAGAGATAATTACTTTTATATCAGTAAGACATTGAGTGACAGTGTCTGTGTCAGAGGGGTGGGTAAGAAAGACACTAACACTAAAGAATGCTTTTTATTTGGTTCTCTTAATATTTAAGCTGTTTATGCAAAATTATCAAAACTTTTCAAAGGGATCACAACCTTTCAGGCACTAATGTATTAAATTTAGCTACATCAAAAAATAAAAGGGTGTGGTAGCTCAGTGGTTAGGGTATTGTGATAGAAATCTGAGGGTTGGTGGTTCAAATCCAGAGTCCATACTATGCACTGTAGTTACCACTGTGGGCCCTTGAGCAAGGCCTTTAAACCTTATTACTCCAGCGGTGCTGTAACATGCCTGATCCTGGGCTCCATCTATCAAAACTAGAATACTTGTAAGTTGCTTGGAATGTAAATGTGAATTTTAACGTGACTTCCTCAGCCAGGAAGTTTTAACTGGACCATGACTGGATGCGCGGACAGGTCCATAATCCAAAGAACAGCCCAGAATAAAGATTCTGGCAAGTCCAAAAGGAAATGTCTAGAAAATTGATGGAATAAACAACAGTACTTGATTCACATTAACTCAGTAGGATAAAGAACTCTGGTATGGATAAATGATTTCATATCCTTGCCAAGTGTTCTCCAGCCTGTTAAGCTGTCTTTACAAAGTGAGGCTGCGCAAAGCTCCAAAGCACTGAATGGCATGGTGCCGACTTTCATGACATGCAAAGAAAAAAAATCATTAGAATTTATCTGATTGTTAACAATCTCACCTTTTCAAAACGGCAACACTTTGCTGGAAAGGAAACGAAAAGTCGACTGTAAAAATATTAACAAGACACAAAGCATTGGCTGACTGACCTACGTGGCGCAGGCTCACCGCGACTTAAAGGCTCTGAGTGAAATATAGAATTTCAATCACCCCCCTCAGTGTACCAATTAACACACACACGACTAATGAAGGCTCCGCGTCGATAGTGCGGCCTCTTAAACCTCATCCAAGCAGAGTGAAAAATAGCCTAATCCACTTACACTCTGCTGTATGATAATCAATGTAGAGGCAGATGTGCGCAAATAAAAGATGAATGCGACGTATGATCACCAACCACCTGCTCGCTCTTCGACTCGGTAGCGGAGATGCGCTCCAAAAAAAAAAAAAAAAAAAAAAAAAAAAAAAAAAAAAAGCCCGAAGCTGGAATTAAAGCGCTTTACTGAAAGGCCACAACCGCGGCGCGTCTCATCAGCATTGCTTTCTATTTATAACACCGTGCTGCTGCATCCTGTCCGCCTGAGCAGTGGGGAGATTCTCCCAGGTTACTTCTCATTTTGTTACCCCCCCCCCCCCCGACACGTGTGGAAAATTAGGAACTCTATTAGGTTTTGCAGCTTCCTTTTAAGTGGGTTTACCTATTATAGGATTAATATATTATATTATGACCATTAAGCTACTTGAAGGAGTCGACACACTAATGATACAAAATTCATAATAAATAATTAATAATAATGATGATGATAATTCAAGTATGTGCAACTCTACAGCTCTTCAGAGGCCAGAGCTGTCAAAGCTGATGTCTTTTTTGGGGAGAGCGGTTGGGATCTGAGGGAGCTGAAGCAGAAGACGTGCGTCGCTTCTCAAAACGAAGTCGCTGGCGCATGCGTGCTGAGCGCAGAGCGCGGGTTCTACACGTAGCCCTGGCAACGTAAAGTGGGGGAGTCCCGGCCGTCGACACTCACCTCTTTTGGGGGTCGAGCACGCCGTTTCCCCGGGAGAGCGCCTGCAGGAGGGCGGGAGAGGGAAGATAAGCGGAGGCGGGCTGCTGGAGCCGCTCGCTCTTTTCTCCTCGGCAACGCAAGGCAGACGCCAGTCGGCGGCGCGTCAAGCCGCACGCACGGTCTCTGGAGGACCCCGGGGTCTCTGCAGCTCGATTTCCCGACGCGCGGAGGGCTTGGAGAGGAGGTCACCCCGGCTGCGCGCGGATGAATGGCCCCGCCATGGAGGAAGCGCCGGTTCCTCGAGTCCACACGCTGGGGAGGAAGAGTCGCCGCATGGCCGGGACGCGGCTCCAGCACGAGTTCGACTGCAAAGAACTCGAGAACCTGTTTCAGAAGTACAACCTGAAGCTGGAACAGACGGCCACGCTGAAAGCGCTGGCGGTGCTCATCCTGGCTGCGTCCGCGCTGGCGCTGGTGGAGCTGCTGTCCGCCGGCTCGCGCTTCACCGTGTCCAAGGGCTCGCACCCGGTGCACTGCGTCATCTTCACCTCGCTCTTCATTGTCACCAACGTCAAGTATCTGCAGGTGACCCAGTTGCAGCAGATAGCCAGACTCGCCTTGCTCTTCAGCTTCACGTTCGCGCTGCTTTGCTGCCCGTTCCCGCTGGCGCTCGGGCCCGGGCCGCAGCAGGGCGCGCACGGCGCGCATGGAGCTGACGCATCCGCCGCCGCACCTGAGCAAGGTGTGTGGCAGCTCATGCTTGTCACCTTCATCGCCTACTCCCTGCTGCCGGTGCGAACTCCCCTCGCCGTCGTGTTTGGCATTTTAGTCGCCACGTCCCATTTTATCGTCACAGCCACGTCGTTAACCACCCACAGACCGCGAGTGTGGACTCCGGTAAGTCACGGGCTATTTTCCATCTTTTTCAAAAGTTGCGCATTCTGATTCTAGACTCTGATTAAAGCGCAAACGAATACCACTGTCACAAGTTAAAGATGCCGATCAGAGAAAGAAATCATCCCAATAGGCTCAAGGTGCACAACTGCGTGTTGGGAAGCACTAGTGTGCATGGATTGTTGTTTACCCCCGTGTGCAGCACGTGCGTAACCAGGGCAAAGAGGGAGGAGTGGCACGAGCCAACCAGTCCAGCGTGAGTTGACTTGCGATGTCAGTTCAGCACCACGGACAGCGGTGTGCGACTCGACATGGACAAAAGTTTTGGGACACACATTTAAAGTTTATTCAATTATGAATGCAGTAAGTGCATTCTGCATTTGCTGTGGATATGTGCAAGATACAAAACCACACTTCAGGTTAAGAGTGCACCTCAGTAAAGGTGTACCTCTGAATGATGCCTAAAAAGGGGAAGAGTTTAATAATCAGTCTGGTTTTAAGGACATTGAGAGTAGACATTGCGAATTAGAGAATCACTGCACGATTTTATGCTCTGTAAGCTTATCTGATAGACTAGCTCATGTAAAGCCTAATGCAAGATGATTGGTATGACCTTAACTAAGTGATATCATGACTCTCACATCTTATTGAGGATGGTTGTTGTAGCTTCGTGAACTCGTTGGCCTTTAGCACAAATTTATAAACTGTAAGCTTCTTATTTCACATTCTCTTTAGCGTGACAGAGAATAAATGCATACTAATCAGCAGCAATGAAGCTGAACTCATCACCAGCTAATTATAGGCTTATTGCTTATATTTGAAAACATCAAATATAAGATGTCTAGACTGCTATGCATGTGCAAGCTTATTTATGAGCAATATATTAACACCTCAAACATGCAGTTTGTCATTTCTTGTGAATAGATACACATTTTTTGAGCATGCACAGGTGAGAATAGAGTGAAAGTCACATCTAGTTGGTAATGTTATGACATCACAGTGCAGCAGAAGAGTGTATGCTTCACGGTAGGGCATGATGGTCTTGACTCACTAACAGTAACACCAATTAAATTGAACTTTTATGCAAATTTAACAAATTAATGTATTTTAATTATTATTTTCTCGCATGCAGACACACACACACACACACACATACACATCACATCTTAAGTAAGATCTGACTGATATTTTCCTGTCTTTACAAAAGAGTCTAATTGTATGCTGCCTGTAAATGGAGTAACAACTGTAGCATATTCATACATATAACTGTGTTAAGTGGCAGTGGATGGCTATGCCAGACAAATGGCTATATATAATTTTACACTTGTGCGCAGAGACATGCTTTATTCTGTAACACATTGTTTGTGATACAGTAGAACTGAATAGGAAACAAGTCTATAACAGTAAAACTTGAATGGTGGTGCTTTTGAACCAAACTATGCTGGCAACTAATTTAAAAAGATGATGCTTCTGTGCAGATATTCTGTGAGCTGTTTTACATTGTAATTGGTTCTGAATGTGATTGTGTTATCCTTAAAAATATAATGTTATAAATAATGATTTCATCAGAGGCTTATATGGACATTACTGAATTGGCTGACTGTTGAGTACTTTGCAAGTTATTAAGATAAGGACAACATGAGTGTACTAGAGTGGCCATTCTGATGTCCTGATCTAAATTAAATTTAAAAAATGAACTTAAATACAAAAAAAAAATTAGTGATGCTTAAGAGAGTTCTTAGAGATTAGAATAAAATTAAGCAATGTAACCAGACTGTCACATAATATTCAAGTTTATGTACTTTTTTTAATTAAAATTAATTGTAGTTAAACAACATGAAATAATAATTTTATTGTTTAAAAATTACTTAATATGAGATCATACAATATATCTTACGTAAAGTAATTTGTGTTGTGAAGAACAACCTTCTTAATTGTTCTTCACAACAATTTGTGAAAAGAAAACTTGTTTGATGACATGGCATTAATAGTTAAAATAATCAAAATGCATTTTTAAAAAAAAATGTGTGTGTAATACATGTTATGTTACAAGTAGACTGGGTCTGAAATAAAGTATTCCGTTATTCTTTATGTGCTTAGCACCTGCTTTGATCAACACTTTTTTTAACTTCATCCACTCCATCTTCTTTTTTTGTCATCCACCAGTTGACTGAGATTTGGTATTCCCAGTGCTAAACGCTGATTAGATGATACACACACACACACACACACACACACACACACACACACACACACACACACACACACACACCCCACGCAGTTGACCTCATTTTCTTTATTTGTTTGCAGCTGGTGGCAAATGCTGTGTTGCTGGTTGGTGTGAACCTGTCGGGTGTGTTTCTGCGCTTGCTTACTGAGCGTGCCCAGAGGAAGGCCTTTCTACAGGCCAGGAACTGCATCCAAGAACGGCTGCAGCTAGAAGATGAAAATGAAAAACAGGTCCGAACGCATCATACACAGAGTCATAGGTGTGTTAATGTAATTAGTCAGGAATTCCAAAAAATTACTTTTGACTTAAAAACATTGACTAAAAAAATGACTTATTGCAAATGATATTTGTAATTTCTATAAAAAAGCGAAATTTGTAAAAATCAGACCTAAATGAACTGCCCAGTTTCTTAAAACTTTTAAAATATTTGCTTTTGTTTTTAAGTATTTCAAATCATTTGCAGAGTGAAAATGAAATTTGCTGTCAAACTAAATTTAATATATAATAAAACAACATTGTTAAATGGATAAAATTTCAGATGTCATTTTAAAAACTTTTAAATGCAAACAAAATTCAAAATATTATGTCTCTCTCTCTATATATATATATATAGCAAACTGAGCAAATGCAAATACTCTAGGGCCTTTCCAGATAAAGAGATAATTGTATATATATACACACACACACACACACACACAGACACGTTCACATGGCACACATACATAAATCAAATAATCAGGTACCTCATTTCTCTCAAGTTAAAAAGTCACAATTTTGACAGGTAATTACCTTGCAAGATGGGTTTCATTTCTCCCTGAATATTTTAAAGGTCAGTCTTTATCCACACACACACACACACACATGCACACTCCCAAACACATACACAGAGTGATTAGAATCTAGGGTGCAAGTTTAGTGCACTAACAGGTATTGTACATAGTATTGAGATCATATGCAGTCAGAAACACTTCCAAGGAAATTAACCAGTATTCACAACACAGAATATGCATTAGCTCGTGGCCTTTCCCTTCAAACACAGGTTGGAAATTGATGAACTGTGCAGCATAGCAAATTGTTGATGCTCACTAAGTACAAAGGCCCCTTAAATAAATCAGTTACATTCAAAATGTTTACATCCAAAGACTTGAGGGTTTTCCTTCACAGTCCAAAGCATAGATTCAAGGTGTGTGTGTGTGTGTGTGTGTGTGTGTGTGTGTGTGTGTGTGTGTGTGTGTCCTTGTTGTATCTGCCCAGCGCCCGTGTTCTCTCCTGGATGGGTATGGGGAACCCCTACAACCCTAGTAAAGCAATACACAAAAAATAATAAAAAATAATGAGATTAATAATCTAGACTTAGTTGATTAAAGAAGAGTTGGTATACTTGTTTTCTCAGACTACAGTAAAGATAACACTTTCGTCTGGTTTCTTAGCGACTGAAATTGGTTATAATTGTTTGCACATGACTCATCCACCTCCTACCTAACAAACTCTCCAAATAGAAGGTAACACCAGCCACTGTACATTTTTACAAAATATACATTCACTCCATACCATCCATCACTTACATTAATTTCCTTAAAATAATTTGGAGTGATGGATGGTATATAGTGATACAAAGAAGTTTGTGCAAACTCAACAATTAAACTTACGAAACATCTGAAGTTTCATACAATAAACTGTTTATTCAGTACAGAATTTCAGGGAATACAAGTAACAGAAGGGATAAATAAGTATATAATAAATAAAAATAATAAAAAAATAAATATAGATAATTTCAAACTTTTGGTTACACACATAATTCTTCCAGTGGTCTGAATCATTTAAATTATTTCAAAAATCTTTTTGAATTGATTTGGTTAGGCTCTTTTCACAGTGTTTACTGGCACAGGAAACTAAATAAATCCTGTGCTTTAACGCACAACCACACTAAATTCCAATATAGCCCAAAACCTGGATGGTTTCACATAGCTACTTAGAGCAGGTGTCTTGACTCACTGCAAGCATCATGCATAATCAAGAAGACATTTATCACCTGCTTTTAGTAACGCGTGGTTAACGATGAACTGTATGTGTTTCCACGGAAACTTGCGTCTGCCATGCCAACCAACTTCAGTGCTGAGCTGTGATCTCCCACTGATATCGCCCACTTAACGACAATCAGAACATTAATGAGCCAACCCTTGTCAGCTTACAAGCACATGCCCTTAATATCAGTACAAGTGAGTATACAACTTATATCAGTTCAGTCAAATCAGATACGCTTTTATACCTTTAGGATGTTATGATGAGTGTGAGATAGGATTACTGGAAGTTTTACAGTTTGAATTTTATTTAAGTGAAAATCAAATCAAATGACACACTGTACATTATTTAGAGGACTGAATGTATTTATTTAATATCTGATGTAATTAATTTGTGTGATAATAAAAAAAAAACTGCTGCAGCTATAACTGCTAAAAGAGATTACAATTCCCAAATACTTACAATAAAATGCTCACATAGGTGTAATTTTTAAGATTTTCACATACTTTTGGACATAACAAACACAACCATAGGCCACTGTTATGGATTGTTTAATCAAACACTGCACTTCATTAGTCTGAAGATAAATTGTTACATTTAAAAATGAAAAAAGATAGCATTCAATAGGTCACTCTAAAGGGTGGGGGAGATTTTTTCAAACATGTGCTTATTATATTTTTTACAGGAACGCCTTCTAATGAGTCTTTTGCCCAGAAATGTTGCTATGGAGATGAAGGAGGACTTTCTTAAACCCCCAGAAAGAATTTTTCACAAGATCTACATCCAACGTCATGACAACGTCAGGTATGGAGACAAATAAGTGAATTATAAATAGATAATGAAGGGTTTACTTGATACTTAATGATACATTTAATGGAAAGTAATATACAACACTTATATAAACACAGTTATGACATTATCAGTAAACCATATAGTATGTACATAAAAGATATGTTTATGACATTTAAAACCAAACCATTCTTATTCTTATATTCAATTTTAACACTGATGACCATCACAGTTATATCTAAAAACATTTAATGGGTACATTAAAAAAAAAAAAAAAAAAAAAAAAAAAAAAAAAAAAATATATATATATATATATATATATATATATATATATATATATATATATATATATATATATATATATATATATATATATATACAGTATATATTATTACATTGCATTCTGAATTTAAAACAATAAATCTCCCCTTTCTTTTTCTATTAAGTATCCTTTTCGCAGACATTGTAGGATTTACAAGTTTGGCTTCTCAGTGTACCGCACAGGAGCTGGTCAAACTACTGAATGAACTCTTTGGAAAGTTTGATGAACTTGCAACTGTAAGTCCTTACTCTTACATACAGTGTAAAATGTTTATGTAATTCAGTGTTTGCACTTTTGGATTTTATAGTTTTAAAATGGATGTTTGTTTCCTCAGTGTTTAAATGATGTTTGGGGAAATTTGTAAATGATTTGATATAGTTTTTGAATGTTTTTAAATGTATTTAAGTTCAGAGTTACAACAAAAATAAGTTTTATTGGTTTTATGGTTTTTAATATGTGGGGTGGTACCAATAACTGCATACACACACACACACACACACACACACACACACACACACACACACACACACACAAAAAAAATGTATGGCACATATTCACTCACACACATGTATACATGCACACATACTCTTTTTACATGCACACACCTGTTTTCATATAATATACCCCATTTTCTTACCTGTCTTTTCAATAATCTCCTCATCTGTTTTCATCCTTTTTGCCTTTTTCTCTTATTCATCCTTATCCTTTACTTCATATTTTTATTTAATGTTTTTGTTCTGGCTTTAACTGTAATATAATATAATATAATACTTATTGTTAAATGATTGACTGAATTAATAGATCATGTGCATGTATTAAGGACTATTTCATTCTGTTTTCTGGTATCCCGCCATATCTTGGTATGAGTGGGAGGAATCCTACTTCAATAGTCTATCACAGTTCTATCTCTCCATCTCTCTCTCTCTCTCTCTCTCTCTCTCTCTCTCTCTCTCTCTCTCTCTCCTTCTACATATATGTGTGTATATATGCATATACATAAGTAGTACATATAGTTTTTTTTGAGCACCAACAATTGGAATACAATCAATAGTCCAATTACTACAAAGAATCTGGAATGATTAGCTTTTATTTGGATTCAAAGTAATTTATTTGTGTGTGTATGTGTGTGTGTATGTATGTATGTGTGTGTGTTTGTTTGTGTGTGTGCGTGTGATTTACAGGAGAACCATTGCAGAAGGATAAAGATCTTGGGGGATTGTTATTACTGTGTGTCTGGGCTGACTCAGCCTAAAGCTGACCATGCACACTGCTGTGTGGAGATGGGCCTGGACATGATTGACACGATCACGTAAGTGTGTACCACTACTAAGTGCAGGACAGACAAACACATCAGAATTTGGCAGGTTGTTTGTTATATGCACCTTCTTTGTCTATATAGATTTGTTATCATCTGGTTTTTAAAAATCTTTCATCTGTTAGCAAATAGCTTCAGTATTGAGCAGTTGGTATATCAGTCTAAAAAAGTGGCTTAAATTATTTAAAATTAACTCGGGGTAGCAGGAAAGTATAGTTTAAACTATTAGACATGTAAAATGTGATTAATTAATTAATATGATAAAAAATGATTAATAGAGCTTTACCATATAAATGTAAATAAACAGTATTTCAGGCTGATCCCAGGGTAATTAAAGAAATAAACCTGTTATTGTCCACAGGCTTCACCATACAGATGCCTATTCAGCATCCTTTATTTGGACATAATTTTTTTATTACTTTGAAGTAAAATTAAGTAATACATTCCTACACAATGTAACATCAATAACACACAATCCCAACTGCTCGACATCTGTCCCTCATGTTGATTTATTTCATTATGTTTACAGGTGCAACAGTCGGCTCATGTCTGGTCCGTTATCATGTTTAACCACATCAGCATGCTCTCTGGTAGAAGTGTGCGCACGTACAGGCACTCACACACATTCATTGCCGCGAGCATGCATAGTGTCGCATGATAATGAGCTAGGGAGTGACATTTAGCTTGTCAGACCTTTTTTATCGTTAAGGCACAATAAAATAACACCAATATGAATAGTCTTTGTTTGTTGAGTGCTAAATCTCAAACCTTTTTATGTTTGGAAAACCTTTTTAGGTTGATCTGGTCATGCGGAAAGATCTAGTGATGACCCACTTTTAGCCTGTTGGTAGAGACAAACAGATTTTAATTTGATAGGACCTGGTATTTCAAGGAGTCTGTAATGCCCAGAGGCTTTGGAGGGAATAAAGCCCCACAACATCTAAGATGCTCAACTATTTTTAACAGTAAATATGAGGTATTCATAGTGCAGTTGTCCTTTTTATGCCACAGTGTTTGATGCAACAAATAAAAATTGGTATTTCATGCCATTACGCATAGTTTTAGTGAAAAGACTAGTGTACTTGTGCACTTACATTTGTGGTTATATGAAAAGAAATGAATTTCCCTGGCAAATAAAAATAAACGTGTGATGGTGGTTAATAAGCAAGATGTCTTGTCTCCAAAATGCTTTTCTTTTTCTTATAATCCTACTCTTTGTGTGGCCGTGATGTTAAAACAACAATGGTCTCATGTACATATGAATGTAATAAATCAGTGGCCGAAAACCCCATAAACACTGATTTACACTGAAATGTATAAGTGTGTATATGTGTGTGTATGTTTGTGTGTATGTGTGTGTGTGTGTTTGCAGATCTGTCGCAGAGGCAACAGAAGTGGACCTAAACATGCGCGTGGGTCTACACACAGGCCGTGTACTTTGTGGAGTTCTAGGATTGAGAAAATGGCAGTATGATGTCTGGTCTAATGACGTCACCCTGGCCAACATGATGGAGGCAGGAGGACTTCCTGGGTCAGTCACCACAGAGCCATTTTAGCATGAACATATGGACCCTCCATCAGCTCTGACAAAAATCTTTCTTTTTGCACTCAAAGCAAGTTCGAGAAACATCTGTTCCGATCTCAGTTAATCCTGACATGAGCCCGGTTTAGCCAGCAACTTATCTGAAAAGACATACGATGCACAATCAAAAGTATGCAAACAATTTCAAATTTTATACTGAATATTGTGTAATCATGCTGAATAGAGCGGCACATCTGTTGAAATGTATGAAGATCTTGCAGCTTATGGGCATGTTGTCATTACTACTAAGAATAATCCTCTGATCAAAACCGTCTGTCCATCAGCAGCCTGTGGGATACAGATGAACAGCTGACTCTGAATTTATATTTACAATGTGGAGCAATAGGGTAGATGACTGTGTTCCCATTGAGTGGACAAGTGTTTTACAATCCTACCACTGCAGTGCCTTAGCCAGTCATACCAGTGTAACACACACGAACATGCATCTTGTCATTTTTACTGCAGTGCTAAAAATAATCCACCACCCAAATACTACCTGTCATATAGTGATCCTGGGGGAGGGGGCCCTGAGCATTAGAGAACTGAGTAAAGGAGACTAACAAAGTACTAAGACTAACACTATGTTGAAAAACAGGTGAACTACATTCTGTACATTCCAGAACTACAAAGCACGTCTATATTGTAAGTGGAATTTAACACTTAAACATCACATTTCATTATTTTCGACTTAATCCTATTCTGGGTACTAGGTACATGTAGGGGTTCCCCATGTTCCAGGGGACACCGTTTTGGGCACACACTCACTCACACAGACACTATATAGGATCTGAAAAATGTTTTATTCTTGTATATTGAATCTTATTCTTCATTTCCAGTAAGGTTCATATCACCAGAGCCACTCTGGAATGTCTAAATGGGGATTATGAGGTAGAACCTGGTTACGGTCATGAGCGACACGCCTTCCTCAGCAAACATGCCATTGAGACCTTCTTCATTGTTCCCTCACACAGACGCAAGGTAAACCACATGCTGGCAATCACGATGTCTGAATGTCTGTATGTACATGACTGAAATGTGTGTATGTAATGCACATTTAATATAACTAAGAATGAAAGCAACAAAAAAAAAACACAAGCTCTTTTGCATATTATTAATATATAAATTATGCAGTCACTTGTAATGACACATACCCACGCAAACTCAATGCACATCTGCTGTCAGTCTCCCTGACCTCAATCTGCAGATGCTGTAAATAAGTTATTCTGATAAGCTCTTCTTTATACCATGGTTTATATTTATTCATATAATTCTCCTTTTCATTTCTTGGCTTTACTTCTATTTATTTGTTTACCTACTTCTTGCTTTTTTAAAATCATTCCTGTTTTCTAGATTTACTTTGTATCTCCTCTTATTCACGAATGTTCTCTTTTCCTCCCCAGATCTTCCCTGGCTTAATTCTGTCTGATATTAAGCCAGCAAAAAAGATGAAGTTTAAAACAGTCTGCTACCTGCTTGTGCAACTCATGCACTGCAGGAAAATGTTCAAAGCTGAGATTCCCTTTTCCAATGTTATGACCTGTGAAGACGATGACAAGGTGTGTGCATAACGATGGCCCATAATAATCATGTTCACATTTGAATGTGTGAGAGATTAGTTTAAAACAGATCCAAATACAGATCACATTAACACCACTCTAATCTCTTTGGCTCACTAGTGTTCTCTTAAATTTGAAGATTAACTCCAGTATTTTTCGCATAATCTTTTCCTCCCAAATCTGTTGCATGTTAGATTGCTTTTGGCATTTTTACCCTGTGATAGCAAATGAGCAGACTAGATATTTATTTAAAGCATTGCTTTACTACAGAAATAAAAACTGTTTCAAGATAAATATCCAGATATCAATTATGTTCTGCTTATTCCTATACTAAGGTTGTTGGGGGTTCCCCATGCCCATCCAGGGAAGAACTTTCGGGCACTGGGCAGATACACCATGCACAGTGCACCAATACATCAAAAAAATGTTAAATGACTTTGTGATATAATGTCTATGTATATACATATATGTTTTAAAATCACATATTTATCAGTTGAAAACTATCAGAACTGTAATAAATGCTCTGTGTTTTATATGGAGCCTGTAATAGCTGAGTAATTATCATTGTATTTAAAGAGGCGAGCTCTGCGCACAGCTTCTGAGAAGCTGCGCAACCGTACTTCATTCTCAGCTGGACTTTTGAACAACTCACCTGGCACAAGAGTGAACCGCTACATTGGAAGACTGATCGAAGCTCGCCAAACGGAATCGGAGACAGCAGATCTTAACTACATGACCCTGACCTACCGGAGTAGGGAGAGAGAAAGGTCGGTGAGTACCAACAAAAGCAAATTTCACGCTGCATGTGGAAGACATTTGCCTTCTGTATTATTATTATTATTATTATTATTTAATAAGAAATAGAATAATTTTTAATGAACAGAAATATATTTTGTTTAATACCATGATGTACCAAAATATACCCCAATATCTATGTACTCTTATTATCTTACTTGCGCTATCCAGGAAGCACACCTTTTTGTGTGGAGTTTTGCATGTTCTATCAGTGTTTGCAGTGGTTTTAAATGGAATTTTGTTTTCTCAGTCAGGTGAGGTGCTCTTGAGTGTAGATCTGTCTGAATGTATTTGTCTTTGTTAAATTAAGTGACCTGTCATTTGCATATATAATGAAGAGCAAAGTTGTATAAGGTAATACAAGAGTACAAGAGAACTTGTGTGTATATATATATATATATATATATATATATATATATATATATATATATATATATATATATATATATAGGCACGGTGACTTAGTGGTTAGCACGTTCGCCTCTCAGCGCTAGGGATTCCCGGTTCGAATCCCCATCTGGGTGGAGTTTCCATGTTCTCTCTGCGTCGTCTCTGAGTGGGTTTTCTCCGGGTTCTCCGGTTTCCTCCCACAGTCCAAAAACATGGATCAAGTCAATTGAGTTCTCCAAATTGCCCCATATAGAGTGTGTCTGTGTGAGTGAGTGTGTGCCCAGCGATGGATTGGCGCCCTGTCCTGGGTCTATCTGCCCAGCGCCCGAGACGTTCTACCCTGGATGGGCATGGGGAAACCCACCGCGACCGTAATAGAGGATAAAGCAGGAGATAATGAATGAATATTATATTTCAATAATTTAATATATATATATTACACAGTATATCATTATATTTGAGAATATTATGACAGATGAGGCAACTGCTCAGGATGATGGCGCAAAAAGATTTTCAGAAGAAACATAAAAAGAGACATGAAAGCATGTCCAGTCACATAAAGCACAGACTGCATCCCCCACATTGTTCCCTTGTGCATCGTGACTCTGTGTCTCTTCTCACTTCTCGCCATCTCTCACCCCCACATTTACTTGCCTTGGTCATTCCTTTTTCTCTCTATCTTCCTTCTCGCTTTCAGTTTCTCAGTCATACCTCTTGCTTGCAGAAGCGACCCACCCACCTTCATACAACAGCAAGCTTAACCATTTAAAAATGTTGTTGCAGTGTATACACACATACACGCACATTTTTTTCTTTCTGGCAATAAAGAGCAGTGGTTTTCCCCCAGCCTCAGTAAGAGTGTAATAACATTGTGTGCATGTGTGTGAGAGAGACATAGAGACTGTGCTTAGCTTTTAGTACTAATGAAGAGAATGTACCAGTCACTGAGCTCATGTACACCTTTGTGCTGGGCCGCTGGTTGACATGGATGCAATTAGCCCCAGACATCATGATCGAACAAATGGTTCATTACTGCTGTCAGACAAACACTTGAGCATATATATATATATATATATATATATATATATATATATATATATATATATATATATATATATATATATATATATATAAATTCCTATACATTATGCTAAATTGTAGAAAAATTGTGATTGCCCTTGTATCTTGATATCTATTCTTTTTCTTTCTTTCTTGTTCTCCTCTTTCTCTTCCTCCTCCCTCCCTCCTCTGTCAGTATCAGCAGGTGTATGATGATGGCTTTATTAGTGCTGTGGTGATCTCTCTCCTGCTTACTTCACTCTTCGCTCTAGTCTACTTTCTGATTATTCCTCAGTATGTAACCTATTCTTCTTTGTTTGTCATTTCTGTAGATTAAATAATGCAGGTAAACAATTACCAGGTATTTGTAGAAAGTCAAATAATAGATATAGTATCTTATGAAATAAGCAGTTATTCATTTTGGTGTTCATTTCATTAATATGTTCATATTGTCTAAAGAAAAGCATCATCAAAATATAATGCAAACTTCTTAGTGGTTGGTAAGTTCACCTCTTAGTACTGGGAATCCAGGTATAAATCCCAATCTGGGTGGAGTTTTCATGCTATCCCTGTGTCCTGCGTGGCTTGTCTGTGTAATTAACAAAAATTAACAGTCCGAAAACATGGATTTATGCATTTTATGTATCTCACATCAAATATTTTATGTAATGTGTAATTAACAAAAAATGAAAATGCTTATTTACCTGGAACATTGATGTTGGAACTTGAAAAAGGTTGAGATCCTTGCTATTTTGAATTTCATTAATTAATTGGACAAAATGGAAAATATTAATTCAAGTCATACATACAGACGAAACTCAGTTAATTGCCAATAAAATAACAATTTTTTGAGTAGTTGAGGACTAAGAGGGAAAACATTAGCGCTTATTTTTGTTTTGTAGAGGTCTGGTGATTGTTATCCTCCTCGTCATCTGTATATGCTTTCATATGGCAAGTGTGATGTATCTTCACATCACTCATGTGCAGGTAACACTCTTGCAGCAGTAGAATCTAATTTTTGACACCTTGACCTTCCTATCTTCAACGTCTGAGCAATTTGCTGTGTAGATAATCAATTTCTAATTATCCAATAAAGCATTCCTAATTCTTAATTTGCTTCATCCTTCTCCAGTGTTCACCCGACTGTCTGACCCTGCAGATTAGGACAGTTCTCTGTGGCTTTTTGGTACTTCTGTCATATTCTGTCACCCAGGGATGTGTGGTAAGTGGTTGCTGGCTCTTGAAATATAGGCATCATATATATAAAATAACAGAGTGTGTGATAATTCACGCCTATGTGAGAGTTAACGCCTTTGTCTTATAGGTTGCGTGCATGCCGTGGTCTTGGGAGGGCAACTCCAGCATCTCCATTATAACAGTTGTCATAGTGAACAGCACAGCAGCAGGCACTGGTGTATGTAAATACACTCCATACGTGTTTCTGTCATGCGTTATGGCATCACTCTCTGTGGCACTTTACCTGCGAGTGTCATCATTACCCAAGATTCTCCTTCTTCTGCTGCTCAACATCCTACATACTGTCGTCATGGAGACCAGTGGCTATCGGCAGGCTGTGGGGTGAGTGATCAACAATGACTGCACAATGAGAACATCGAATTAAGTCCATTTTAGTGTTTACTACTTCAAAAAATTAGCTGTGTAAATAAAAAAGTTTTTAAACTTTGTTAATTAAAAAAAGTTTAATAATCTCTGTGTGTGTGTGTGCATGTTTGCCTGTTTTGATTCTATGCAGTGGAGGGTTCTTTCACACACATGGCTATGATCCTGTTCTGGCGATGCTTCTCTTCACCGGAGCACTGGTTCTCCATTGCAGACAACAAGATCTCAAACTCAGACTGGACTTCTTGTGGGCGACTCAGGTCTTTATGTGCATATCACCAGATATTAATGTATACATTTAATTTATTGAAGCAGCTTCCCCTGATAAACTGCAGTAAGCTTTACTTGTACTTGTACTTAGTGTATAAGACAAACATGGCGTTTAATGATCTTTTCCAGTTGTCTACTGCCCTCTTGTGGATATTATTGTACTCTACACCCAATCCATCAAGCGATTGGTGTTGTCTCGGTGTCTTGTCCAGATATGTGTCATATTTATATTAAAGCTGCAATCACAAGTTATAACTGTAATGTACTAACTGTTGGATTCTGTATATGAACTGTGTGTGTGTGTGTGTGTGTGTGTGTGTGTGTGTGTGTGTGTGTGTGTGTGTGTGTGTGTGTGTGTGTGTATGTGTGTGTGTGTTTTTACATGTGCGATTTTCAGGCAGAAGAGGAAAAAGATGACATGGAGCGAGTAAAACTGGACAATAAGAGAATTCTCTTTAATTTGCTCCCTGCTCATGTGGCTCAGCACTTTCTTCAGTCCAACCCACGCAACATGGTATGAATACAGTCACTACATGAACACTTTATCCAGCTCATCACATTCCTGCTGCGTCAACTCAGTGTGAAGCCTAAACAAAGACCATGTGCCTTTTATTCATTGCTGCAGGTATATATTTGATAACATTCAACACAGGCTTGTGCTCAATACTGAAAATGTGTAATTACTGCAGGATCCCCAGTGCTGAAAGGTGAACGTGCTAACCACCAAGTGAACCAGAAATGTCATTTCTAAAAAAAGAGGCACATTTAATTTGTTGCTGCAGTTTAACCTTTAAGTGTCAGATTAAAGTTGGGAGAAAATAGCTTGTGCTCACATTAGTTAAGTTTTTCCAGATTTACAAAAGTTGTCTTAAATACCCAAGTAAAGATTTTAGAAGTAATATGTGAGGACCTCAGTATTAAGTGTTCAATGTTATTAAAAGCCCTTTATATATATATATATATATATATATATATATATATATATATATATATATATATATATATATATATATATATATATATATATATATATATATATATATATATATATATATATATATATATATATATAAATAATTTTTTTTAACTAACACATATTTAAATGAAATATGGAATGTTAATAATGTAGATCAGCAGTGCGTTCTAAAAGACAAGTTATTTTGTCCTCTTTCAGGACCTGTACTATCAGTCCTACTCTCAGGTTGGTGTCCTGTTTGCCTCTATTCCAAACTTCAATGACTTCTACATTGAGCTGGATGGGAACAACATGGGTGTGGAGTGTTTGCGGCTTCTTAACGAGATCATTGCAGACTTTGACGCAGTGAGAAGCCCTACTCTCCCTCTCTCCTGTTCTCTGTTTCTGTATTTCTCTTTTATTCTCTTGTGATTGAACTTGCAGAAGTCCCTAGGTTGGGCTTCCTTTAGTGTTTGCATTAAAATTCATTTCCTATTCTTTGAGTTCATATACATTCACCTGGTTTTATCTACACCAATGAAATCTGCAGCTGCTGAGTTACTTTATTCCCCTCTCGCTCTGCAGCTGCTGGACAAGGAATGCTATAAGGATATAGAGAAGATCAAAACTATTGGAAGCACTTATATGGCGGCTGTAGGCCTTGTTCCCACTACTGTATCCAAGGTACAGTGAACATTTACGTTCATATGGGTAGATTTGATGCAATTAATTAAAAACTGTTAAAAACCACAGGAAATCAATATTATATAAAAAATATATTAATACCTCAGCAGATGATATGAAAAGTATCATTGGCTGTGCTCAACATATTGCCAAATTACAAATATATGCTTAACTGGTTTAAACTGCATAAACGTACAAAATGTGTAATTACTTTCCCTTTACCTCTTATTAAAAGGCGAAGAAGTCGATATCTGAACACCTGTGTACAGTGGCTGATTTTGCCATAGAGATGTTTAAAGTGCTGGATGCGATAAACTATCAATCATACAATGACTTCGTGCTTCGAGTCGGTGAGTAATGTGACAGTTCTATAAAAGTTACATATGAGTTATAAAGTGTCTGTGTTTTTGTTGCGTGAAGTTAAAGTGTCATTAATGTTTATGGATATTTTTAAGAGGGTTTAAAAGTTCAGAGCTGAGGAAAAACGTCAGAGAGCAAATGTGTGTATTGTATTATGTATCCTGTAAGTATTCTTAGGATGTCCTGTGCAGGGCTACTTTACCATTTTGCCAGAAACCTCCATGCACAAATACCCATGAATCAATGGATGCATGCATGCATGAATGGATACATTGATGTATGAACTTTTGAAATAGGCAAATAAGATGGCTGGGTTCAAATATTTGAATAGATGGATAGCAGTAGTAGTATGATATATAAATATATAGGCAGAGATTTTATTTGGTGGAATATGAATGATTAAATGAGTCATAATGGAGTTAATTGAATGGGGGGATTAATAGATAATAATTGGGTGGATGAGTTAATTGCCTTATTATATGAACATGGTTAATTGCTTAAACATGGTATTTACTGTTTAATTAGGTATTAATGTAGGCCCTGTGGTTGCTGGAGTCATTGGTGCTCGCAGGCCTCAATATGACATCTGGGGAAACACAGTTAATGTAGCCAGCAGAATGGACAGTACTGGAGTTCAGGGCAAGATACAGGTAACCACACACAAGTCCTACATTTACTTTAAACTATATACTTACACAGACACACTTACAGAAGTTCACTGGCCGTTCTTGAATGTATTGGCAGGTGACAGAAGATGTCTTCCGCCTCCTCTCTGGCCATTACTGTTTTCTGTGCCGTGGCCAGGTTAGTGTGAAAGGAAAGGGGCAAATGCTGACCTACTTCTTAGAAGGCCGGTTTCACGAAGACCAACTCCAAACCCGCTCTTGTAGCCCAGAGCACCGGGCAAGCCAATGCGTCCGGACCAAGTTGAGCCCGGCCCACACTGTGAGCAGTTATGGGCTGAAAGCACAAAAATTCTGCCCTGGTCCCACCTCCTCAAACAACAGCATCCTCTACCTGCCCTCTGTCTCTGTGGACATGGAGATGGAGGTCTGACTGACAAGGAGATACTTTCAGTGGCAACTTTACTGTTAGTTATTTCAGAGGAATGACAGAGAAATGAGCTGCGATAAACGTTCGATGGACTAATAGAAGAGATGATTTTATGTCTTCTTCTCTCACACAGTGCATGCAACGTTTAATGAGAAAGCAGACAGATGTTTATTTACAGAGTGTAATCCTCCCGAATGTGTGAGTGTATGTGTGTGTGTGTGTGTGTAAATGTCTGTCCGTTTTAATAAGTCTTCCTAAGGTCAAGCTAGATATCAGGGGCTCCTACAGACAGGGAGCATGTGTTCTACATCACTGGCAGCTTCACACCTACAAATGAGTTGAGACTCCTGTTTAATTTAGTCTTAAATAAATGAGAAATAACAGAGAACAATTTAGAGCATGTGGATGCTGGCGGGGGGTATTAGAATTATAATTGCGCTGTACTAATGTGTGTGTGTGTGTGTGTGTGTGTGTGTGTGTGTGTGTGTGTGTGTGTGTGTGTGTGTGTGTGTGTATGTGTGCATACACATGATAATCTGGGTATATAAGTGAGGAAGTTAATAAAAAATAATATCAGTCAACAAGTTAACAAAAATAATATTAAATACAGAAAGTTATTGTCATTTAATTTTGTATTTTGGCTTCACAAGTAAACAATCCTGCTGATGTTTCTCTTCCATTATTGGAAGGTTTTATAAAAAACATGAGGCACATCTCTACTCGTGTTGTACAGTGAAGTGAAATCCAGTCTCTTGTAATCCTCAAAGTATTTGTTGTTGCCTTCTCAAGTAAATTGCCAAAATGTTGCTTAATGGTGAAAATACAAACATTTGGAGGCCACATTTTGGTAAATGTAGTTTTGTAGGTGTTTAAAATCTGCACTGATTTTGGTTTAAACAAGGTTTAAATGGAATAGATCAGCAAAGCTTGTGCCTGTGTACTGCCTACACTTACGTATGGGTGCTTCAATGAAGAACACTCTCAACGTCAGTGCACACTTCCTGCTACTTGTGAACCTCTCGTTGAGATGTAGATTTCCTGTCTAAAGTAGACACAATAAAGGACAAGCATTTGTCCTGGACTTACTCTTCCATGCACTGCCGATGTGTTCCAGAAACTCAATAACACTTATGATGCGGGAAATACCAACTTGATTGGTCCATTGAATCCATGGATTAAGCTGTTTATGAAGCATAACAGGAACTAACATACCTGCAGGAAATCTTAGTGCCCGTTGAACGTATGAGCAAAACAGGGTAAAAATAGTTCACATGGCTTGCTCTTGTTTGCAGAATTTTCATTTTTATATTAGTAAGCAGTCTAACATTGAGCATAATCCTATTTCTGCAGAGAGATTTAGCCCATTTGCCTGCAGAAGAGGTTGTTTTAGCGGCAACTAAAACATGCATTCAGTTTAATTAAATGGTAAGATGAGGTTTGATGACATACATTCTTATGGTACCAGGATCTTTATGCATTTAGCACATATTGGGCTTTTTGGTTTGGTAGTCAGAAGCTCATTGGCAGGTTCGACTTTAAATATTGATGAAATAACATTAGATTGTTTGATTTATTTGAGATATATTTTGGTGAAATGCTATTCTAACTTTGATATTTCCCCACATATGCCTAAGGAATGAACCTGCATGTTCCTCTTCGCATGCCACAGTTTTACCTTGTCTGCTCTTTTTCGCAAATTGCAGTGTCTTTAGTGCATGACTAATGCAAAAGAAAAAAATTAAACAGAAATGGGTAAAAGTTATCATTTAAGATGAAATAAAAAAACAGGCTTTTAGCTCTGCCGCATGAGTGCAGAGGAGGGGCCTAATTTTTTTTGTGTGTTTTTGATTTTTGGTCAAATTTCACTAACAACTTGTTTGCTTTTTATGCATGGTGCTGTTAGTGGAGAAAGCTTGGAAGTATTGTAGCATTGCTGCCTTCATCTGGCTTTTGAGATGACTGCTTTCTATCCAGGGGTTGTTGGTGTAGGTGTATTCTCTTGTGCCAACACATTTTGTTACTAGCATATCAACTCCGGTGTTATATTGTAGCACAATTTTGTGAGTTTGTGTATGATTCCACTTATGATTTTTTTAAATGTAGTTTTATATGCAATGGTTTCAGCAAGGGTACTCTTTTGGCTTCCTGTGAAAATCTCGATGTTGGGTATCTTTTTTAGGTTTTGAAAAAATTATTTTAATGAATAAGGCTTGCCACTAAGTTATGGACTTTTAGGTTAAAAGTTTACAAAGAAAATGAAACCCTTTAATTGTATAATTGGCTTGAAATGGATAAGGAGTTTAAATAACACTTTAAACTTTGTTCTACTGTTTATGGCCATTTGTACAGATCATGTATGGATCAGTACAACATGTCCCAGGATGATTGTTATCTATAGTAAAATTGGATAGTATATATATATACTATCCAATTTCTACCAAATTGCAAATTGCAGTTCTACCAAAAAAAAAAAAGATTTTATTGAACATGTAAAGAATCGTAAGGATTAGCCATCTTAATCTTTTCATTCAACTAGTTACGATCTCTTCTAACCCTTCAGTAAAGCAGTGAGACAAATCCTCCTCAAGTTCACCAATGATTTGCTAAATAATAATAATAATAATAATAATTATAATAATAATCATCATCATCTTCATTATAATAGTCATAATAATAACCAATAATGGCACATATATTCAATGTTTTTAAAGGTGAAACATCTGAATATTTCTCTACTGTACTTAACTGTGGGGACTATTTTTTTTTCATTCTTGTTTGGATTTGAACTTCATGTACTCCCTTACAATCTGAACTGAATAATCACAGATGTTTATCAAAAGCATTCAAACCATTTCACCAAATGTAACAATCATTTAATAGCTGACATTATTTACAACACTAAAGCCTGGTCTTTGGATTTAGATTTGTTTTTATCAAATTGTGATAATATACAGTTTATATATAACCATAATCATAAATTGACATTTCATTTTGTCTCAACAAGTTATAAGGACTGTTTAATACATTGTGGTGTCTCATACATTGTGGAAAGACATTTCAATTGGCAGATAAAATGTCTTTAGAGGTCCTTTCAGAAAAGCTAAAACAGGCTTTAGTGATTTTCTATGTTGACATTTCAGTAATGAAAAGCCAATATCTTTATTTAATTTCTACGTAGCCCTCGCTTAGATTTCATGTTTAAATGATGTAGCCACATGATGAAATGGTTGTCTACTTGCAAACTGTACTGGCATAATGTACTGCCATTCTAAATCTATTTGAAACTTTACCAATGCAGACAGTATGCACAGTAAGATGCATAAACCAGATTTTCATGTTAATTAGATATTTTCTTATTTGATACGGGTTATTATATGTATAAAACATACAGAGAAAACTGAAAGTATTTTACTGATAACTCTAAATATTTGTGCTATATTTTTCGGGTTGCGATGTATTGATTGCAATGGTGATATACGTGAATGTAAATTTCATATTGAGATATTTTATACTTGTGTTTGCACTGTTCAGAAATAAAATGACGTTGAGAGTCAGAGCTGTATTTGCCCTGTGTCATTGCCCCCCTGTTTGTGTTGTCATAGTTTTGTCCTTGAATCAGGTATATGACTGCAAAGGTGACCATTGGACCTCAAGTGAAACAACAGAAGAAAAACAGGTGGCACTCACTATGTGACTGGATCTTAATTTTTTTTTACTTTCCCACATTGCTTGAATAAATATGGCCACGGCAATATCAAATCAAATACCAAGACCAGTCAGTCCACTGCATGAAATTAGTCTATTCTGTTTTAATGTTGATTTATACTTGGGGAAAATGACCTATGAAAATTATGTGCATTAACCTGCACCATTATAAGCATTTATAGTACTTGTTCTTAGGTGTCGGTGTATTGTGCTGCACTATATATATATATATATATATATATATATATATATATATATATATATATATACATATGGACATCCTTTTCACCTCTTTTTAATTTGGTCCTAGGTTTTATTTGAACCAGCATACGTTAAACTGCTTCAGTACTGACTTATTGCCATGTCAGTTTTTTTCAGCAGGTTGTAAAATTTACAAATTCAGTTTCAGCCTGTTTGTTCAGGGTCAACTCAGTTCAGTAATAAAAACAACAACAATTAGATTCCATGTGTAATTTGACTTGAAGTGTGACTGGCAGTATTAAACTATACCATTATACCATCACTATCACTACAAATAATCCATTGATCCTTCAAAAGTAGTGTATTAGGGTCTGTCAAAAGTCAAGTTCTCTTAAACCTCACAACTCGTGCAGGTTCAGGCTTGCATGGCTAAACCCATAACAAGGATTAGCTGAATCATTACCATGTATGTGAACCTGTATTAAATTATTATTTTTTTAATTTGACAGTTCACTGGCATATATATATAAGGAAAGTGTGAAAATCTCATCTCATTATGTTCCTTTTAATCCTTTACCAGGGTCATGGTGAGGTTCCCTAATGTCAGAAGATTTCGAAGGCTGGGCAGATACACTCAGGACCAGGCGAAAACCTTGCCAGGTAAATACATACATAAAACTTGGCAGTAAGCAAGTATCCATTATTAAAAATCTTGTAAATAATGGCATAAGTTAAAATAAGGTGTGTGTGTATATATATATATATATATATATATATATATATATATATATATATATATATATATATATATATTAAATGAAATGAATGTCAGAAGCAGGTATAGAAGGGGTTGCTAAGGGGTTGCTAAGCTGATAGGAATGTTCAGTTAGAGTTGCTCAACAGTGACTGTTAGGGAGTGACGTACAACAGTGTCAGTATAAGTACATAGAAGACAAAGAGGTCAGTGTGGGAGGGGCCATGCAACTTCTGGCAGTTACAACATAAATCTTAACAACATCTGATGCAATGGTGCTGTGGAGGAAGGCTTGTTCTGAAGCAGGAAGGCTTTCTGTTCATGAATTATGATGAATTCTAATGCAAAACAATGTATGTGTGCCGTTCGCCAATTTCCGTTACTGGCAATGAAACAATCACCTTCAGGGAAGTTATGTTTACAAGAATTACAGTAGCAATATTTGTTAAAAAATAAGCAGGCACAATAACGGATGCATTTAGGGAGTGCATGAATGACTACTACACACCATCGTGTATAGTGTTCGTGGCAGGTGTCTGCGTGTCTATGTATATGAATGAGCATTGGCTATGCCTGGATTTTAAAATTAGTCAAATAAACACTTCTCATTTGGTCTAGCTGGAAAGTGCAGTCAGAGGAAGCCATACACAATAGCTGGCTGTCCATGGGAGTGCAAGTAAAAAGCGTTTCCCACACACACACATTACCCTCAAAGTATTAGTAAAACTAGAAGAAATTTGATTGCTGATTGACAGCGTGTCAGATAATACCACAATTATACAAAACTAATGAGTGTCTACTTTCTTGACTTAGTCATTAGTTGTGTACTGAGGGCTCCTTTTGTTGGATGACTTTTTATATATGTACAAAAATTCTGTATAGCACAGGATTAAAGGGGCAATAAGAATTGAGGGAAATGCATGCTGTGATGAGAAATCAGTCACAAAGTCCAGCTGTTTCCTTGACATGTGTGTATATTACTGTACAGTATGTTTGGCTTGACAAATTTAGATGCATCATGAGTTGATGTGTGTGTGTGTGTGTGTGTGTAAGTGTGCATGTGTGTATTTGTGAATGTAAGTGTGTAAAAGGTTAAAAGGTTAGTGCTAGATGAATTAATCCAATTAGCTTTCCACTCTCAGCCATGCCTTGCTCTAAATCACATTTCCAGACAGGAAGAATTCTTGAGACCAAAGGAAACGTGCTGGGGGAAAAAAATCTTTTTAATTGACCTTATTTAACCTCACAACCAACTGCATAGTCAAAAGGACACAACTATAAAATAAGCAGTGGCTTTTTCATTCCTTCAAACATCTAAGCAGCAATGTAGCCCGATAGCACAAAAGGGGGATTCGGTTTATAACACTGAGATGTTAAATATTTTGAAAATGTAAAGTGTGTGGAATAGCAATTAGTAAAGTTCCAACTAAAATGCTAAAAGGCTACACATAGACTTATTTAGAGTCATAAGCATTTTCAGCCGCTAAAAATATTTATAGATTTTGCTGCTTTACAAAAAAAAAGGATTTGTAGTTTAACTTTAATTGAACCCAAAGAAGTGTATGTAAGAGAATATATTTCCAATAAATTCTAACTGTAGCATTGTGTTTGTGTGTGTGTGTGTGTGTGTGTGTGTGTGTGTGTGTGTGCGTCTGCTTGTCTGTCTGACTGTGCATATGTGTTTGTATTTTCCAGTCCTTTCATGCCTTCTTGAGTCAAACACTTGGACATCTTTTGTGGTCTACATTTCCTTATACGGCAGCAACACTGTGTCTTCAGACTGAAGGATGGGGGCAGGGGAAAAGAGAAGTGCATGTATAATTTGTTAGGATCGTTATTGTTTATTTTCATGTTGCATGGTTTTGCTGTGTGTGTGTGTGTGTGTGTGTGTGTGTGTGTGTGTGTGTGTGTGTGTGTGTGTGTGTGTGTGTGTGTGTGTGTGTGTGTGTGTGTGTGTGTGTGTGTGTGTGTGTGTGTGTGTGTGTGTGTGTGTGTGTGTGTGTGTGTGTGTGTGTGTGTGTGTGTGTGTGTGTGTGCGTGCGTGTGTGCGTGCGTGTGTGCCTGCCTGCCTATCTTTTTGATTGTGGAGCTGCCCTTGACATGACTTAGTCTTGAGTAATTTGCTTGCTGGCAGGTCTATCTCCCACTTTTGGTCTACAAAGCCTTCAGGAGCAAAATGATTGTCAGTCTACCTCTCTCTTTTATATCCTCATGCACTCAACCCATGCTGCTCCAGCAAAGGATTTACTACCTTAAGCTCGTTAAAGACTGTCAGTGCACATCGTGCCCAGGGCTTTGGCGATGTTCAGGTTGGTGATGTGAACAGAGAGCTTCAGGCACTCTCACAAGGCTTAACCTTCGGAAAAAAAAGGTCATTTCAGGCAACAGAATAACACCTGCGTGTGAATACATTCAAATATGTGCATATGTATTGGATAAAGGATGGGTACTGGATACTGTGTTCCCCCAGTTGCTCACTGGCTGAAATAAGACCTTGTTATTGTGTTTGTGAAATTTAAGACTAAAATACATTGAGTGTGGATAATTATTACCCAAATAATAGTCATATGTTGCAGAATTTGTTCTGAATCCATGTGGAAACCATAGAAGATTAACAGTAGCCTAAGTGAAGACACTGAAACTTTATATAAGGTTCTGTTACTAGATATCAGCTTCCCAAAACTTAGTCATATAACCAGTTCCCCGATCACATAATGAAACCCCCTTTTTTACTCATACATACAAATAAACTTGCCTAAAAATATTGGCACAATTTTGTCTAAAATGCCCATTTACATCATATAATGCATAGTTCTGTGTGAATACCTCAGTGCAGACTTAAGGGCAGCAAAGAAATTTGCATTTTTTCACACAAAAACAAGGAGGTGAATTCAAGGCACAGAATTTCCAACCTGAACTGAATGTGTAAAATGTGTTTACAGGGAATAATTAAAAGGCGCTATTTAGAGACATTTTCATTATGCCTTTATTTGCTGATAACTGTGTAAAAGGAGCTTTTTCTTAATGTACACCCAGTTAGTCCCTTAAGTGCAGCTGTTAAGAAAGTATCTGGTATCTGACTCTGTAAGTAATATCAGAAAGGAACTGCTTGTAAAGGGGCATCCTGTACTTTTTCAAAGCCAGAGCTGCCATACCATAGTATAAAATTACAGTTTTGTGATGCTAGGCATCAAAAGGAGTGGTGTTTAGGTTAATTTATCCAGGACAATACCTTAGAACATTAGGGAGTTATTAAAACCTTTAATCTGGATGCCAATCACATCCCATGTTTAAAAAAAAAATCATTGGACCACCACTATACCCACTTCACAGTGGGTATAAGAAGCTTTTTGTGTCTACTGTGTCTATTTTGTGTCATCGCCAAACTGATGTATTGTATTTCCTTTAGCATTCTAGTCCCTTCTTGCAGATGTATACTTATACATTTTACCTGCTGTGTTATAGTTCTGTAATTATAGTTATAGTTCTGACTCAAGAACTTTACCACAAACCTGGTTCTCTGACACTAGTTGACACATGTTGCTCAAACATGCATTAGTAAATTGCATCTTTATTTGTCCTTATTTGATACACTAAATGCATTTAATACCAAATGCAGCAAATCATGGATTTCAGGATGTGTTTGATTTGATGTGTGCTGATTTACAGATAATTTTAGGAATTACTTAAATCCCAAATAGCAACATCATAGAAACATTTAGCTAGTATTTCATTGCAAAGTTTTAGTAGTTACTAAAAAATACTGCACTCACTAACATTGGTTGATTTATTCAACTGCATTGATTCTCATATTCACTCTGCAAATTTACCAACAAGACTTAAATATTAATGGAAGGAAAGTGCTTTTTGATACAAATTAAATTAAAATGAATGGTTGGATTTTTGTTACTTTTCAGAGTACTGTTATAATCATTGAACACTTACTATTTTGCAGGTTTTACCAATTTTTGGTCAATGGGTGTACATTTGATGAGGATGCAAACCATTGCAATAATAAAACAGGCAAGATGTTTAACTCATATTTAGATTACATTACATATCTTCCCCCCCCTTTTTTTTTGGGGGGGGGGGGTAGATATAATAAAATATATTTAAACACCCCCTTAAAATATATAAAGCACACGTGTATGTGCGTGTGTGTTTACAAGTTTTATTAACATCTCTGTTTGTAAATGTGTGTATGAATAGATGCAAACTATTAACAGACACTTACATCCAATCCATAGGAGAGTAAAGGATGGGGTGATTTGGCGTGATGTCGCACTCGACATGGGGGACGTGCCAGTTGTCGTGTAGCTTTCCCGCTTTTACTGCAGCATCACGTCGTGGTGACTGTCTCTCCCCTGGGAATGGCACTCCACAGCTTCCGGAACGGGTCTTCAACAGTTCGGGACAAAAGCTGACCTCGGACTGCGGATGAAGGGCGCCCCCCCCCCTCACTTAATTATCATAATGATTAGGTGCTAAATAGATGCGTTTCTTATTTAGCAATAACAAGTCAGATTGTCTGATTACAGTTACATCACAGTCTACACACAACTTTACACAACCTCAGTTAAAAGCAGACAAACACAAACTCTTTTTGGTTTTGTTTGAAAAACCAAACCTCATTCATTTCTTACTCTTCATTAGTACTCTCTACTAAAAAATATTACTTTCATTTTGAAGTACAGCTTTATAATTATAGTAGTACTAATAAAGAGTGATGAATGAAGTTAGGTTTTTCTCGTCTGCTGCATTAATACATAAAGCCAGAATCACTAAGCAGTTTTAAGAAACTACTGAAGACGCATCTCTTTAACAAATACCTGTTGTAGAAAAAAAAAAAAAATAGGGAAGGGGGGGGGGGGCGCAGCATCAAATAACAATCAGGTTTAATGAATTTACAGTATAGTTGGTTTTCTCCATAAATTCTGACTTGTCATGTTCTCATTTGTAAGTCGCTTTGGATAAAGGCGTCTGCTAAATGTAAATGTAAGCCGTTCTCACGTTATGCGTTTTAGACTGTCCCACTTTTGAGCAAATATACTAAACAATGTTTACACAGTATTTGTGATCAGAGTTATTGAGCGAGTCGAATTGTTATTTTAAACTTTCTTGGAGAAAACAGGCTAGAAGTTCATGTTGTACAAACTAAGGGGGTTTAACGCAAGTTGGAAGGAAGTTTGCGTCACACGGTTGCGTTGCCAACTCCGGCAGCACATGTCCACACAATAAATATTGACGTGTCGAGCGTGGTGTATGAAAATAAGCAGCTCATAGTGCGGCGTCCAATCAGAGCCACGCGGAATCCCGACTCCTTCCTTTCAGAAATCATTAATATCGCCGGGCGCGTCAATCATTAACACAGCAGCCGGGCAGCAGGGCGTATAAATACTGCGGGGTTCCTGGAGGGAAGCTAGACATTTCGCCGAACGCACACGGAGGAGAAACGAAGAGGAGTTTTCCGGCTCGACCTTTACTTATCACGTAGCTGATCGTTTGGCTTTGGAATGAACGGAGTCTTTCTGCAGTACTTCCAGGCGGTGGCACTTGGCGCGCTTGTGTTTGCGCCGCAGCTCCGCGCTTCGCCGCTGCTCGAGCCCATCCGCTGCGCGCCCTGCACAGCCGAGCGTGTGGCTGAGTGTCCGCCTGTGGTTGCGGGCTGCGCGGAGGCTCTGCGGGAGCCGGGTTGTGGTTGCTGTCTGGTGTGCGCGCTGAAGCGTGGGGAAGCGTGCGGCATTTACACCGCACCGTGCGGCGCGGGGCTGCGCTGCCTGCCCGCGCCGGGAGATCTGCGCCCGCTGCACGCACTGACACGCGGCCACGGCGTGTGCACGGAGACCGCGGAGGACGTGCAGAGCCGCACGCATCACGCCCCAGGTAAGAAACCTGATTTAACCAATCTCTCCCAAGTGCCCGCGTACTTTCTGCTTTTCCAGCCACAATTCCTAAATTGCATTTGATTTGGTAGGCATTTCAAAACTTTGCTTCCACCCACCAGGTCAACCCGGATCAGAGACTGAGGGTCAGGCTGGGGTAGCAGTGGGCTCCGACCCCGCCGCTCCGTTCTTCGTGCCGGGCCATAGCAAACCCTTCGATCCGTGGTTCACCGCCGGCGCTCAGGAGAGCATGAAATCCAAAGTAAACACTTACAGGAGAAAGCTCGTGGAACAGGTAACTACTTGTTATATTAAGTTATTTATGTACGTTGTGTTTAGTCATATTAACTGGAGACGCATATTGCGCACGTATTAAACTGCGGTACATGCGTCCAACTTCACTGCGGGAAAGCTTTCTTACCAATAGATGGCATAAGAAGACTTTTGTTGCTCTTCACAGACTAGAACCTGCAAAACGCATTAACTAACATGGTTAAGGACTACTAGGTTTACTCTAGTTATGTTACCTGGTTCAGTTATGTTTTACTGGAGTTTTTTTATTTTTAATAATTTGATCAGCTGTATAAAGAACATATAATACCACAAATATTTTTCTAAGGGGTGGGACATTAAACTATTACACTTAATAACAATTTGTTCTGTTTTTGTAACAGGGGCCTTGCCATGTGGAGCTACAGAGAGCTCTTGAGAAAATTGCAAGATCCCAACAAAAGCTGGAAGAAAAGATGACTAAATTCTACCTTCCCAACTGTGATAAACAGGGTCTATACAAAGCCAAACAGGTGAGCAATACAGATTAGATATTGAAGAAATGCATTATATAAATGTTGTTCACTCATCTCTTATCTAAAATGGACAGTTATTGAATTTACTAAACTTGTAATAAATTAGTGAAGAACATTCTCAATCGGAGTCAGTTTTGAAACCAAACCCGTAAGCCATCAGCTAATTGCAATGCCTGGATCTGATGCATTATGTTTAAAATGAACAAATAACACAGAGCATAAGAAAACATGTGCCTTGTATTAGTGTTATTTGTTACTTGTGGAAATTACATTCCCGAATGTTTTCAAGGTAGTTGGACGTATAGCAATAAAAATACTTGATATTATCTGGTTGTATGATGCCAATGTGTTGTTACACATGCTTTTAAGTGTATAAAAATAATGCTTATACTCATTTGCTCCTGTGACATGCTGTAGTCTTCACAAGTTTACTCCTCAAACCTTGTTAAACCCAGTGTCATTTTATTTCTCCAGTGTGAATCATCCCTTGATGGCCAAAGGGGGAAGTGTTGGTGTGTGTCATCCTGGAATGGAAAGAAGGTTGTGGGCTCTAGTGAATTACCCACAGATGCTGAGTGCCCTCAGGACTTCAACCACTGATCACACATCCACAAACACATTAGAGCCCTAAGGAGCTCCTCTACTGATGGACTGTCTTAAAAATGTATGTATGTATGTATGATAATATATATATATATATATATATATATATATATATATATATATATATATATATATATATAGTGTGAGTAAATGTATAATTCAGCCACTAACTACACACAGAGTATGCTCTTTTATATGTGAATATTGTCTTGACTTATGTCACTGATTCAGAAACTTATGTCACTGATTTAAAAAAAAAATCCTATTTATTATTATTATTATTATTATTATTATTTTTAAAAAACATGGTTTTGTTTTGTTCAGGTACACTGTTTGTAAAAGATAAAACTAATTCCTTAATTCATCCAAAAGAAGAAAATCTATTTTTTCCGACAAGAGTATGTCTATATTTACATATTGCCTTCCTATATATTTATTTTAACTGAATGTATGCCTGTATTTTGGGGGTTAACCTATTTATTTTTTGCCTTTTTATTTTTATATGATGTTAAAATCGTCTAGTGTCCTGTTAACAGTGTCTTTCCCTGCCAACAGACTGTTGGTTTAAATTCATATGATAAAAAGCACTGCATGACCGTTTCTCTTTGTCACTGTGTACACTTTTCATACACTCTTATTATTATAGACTTTATTCTGTCTTACTTTGTTGTGAAATATTCACACTGTTGCACAAGTAAGGTTACAAGTGAACACAACCACATCTCTTGCAGTTCTGTACTATTTGTGCAGTGCATGACGGGTAATTGGTCTTCACATATTCTTAAACGGGTAACTACCTGTTCCTACCTCTGTTTTGTTTTGAATAAAGTTTTGCTTTGTACCATTTCTAGGAATCCTTGTTTTTTTTTAACTGGACTTTTCATTTGTGGGACTGTGACTAAATGAATCAACATGAGTCAGTCCAGTCAAGCTCTTTGTGGTGGTTGTGCATAAAGTAAATATTATGTTTTTAATATCTTGTCCAGTCCCTTTGTATGATATTGTTTCAGTATTAATATACACCCCATATATACAGAAATTGCCAAAGTTACATTGGAAGAACATTTGGAACATTTATTTTCTTAATTTTACTTCTTGTGAACAGAACTTCTGGCCTGGCCATGTCCTTATCATGGTAATCTCAAATGAAGCTGGGCACTAATTTTAGATTGGTATTTGGGGGAACCAGGCTCTGCTTTCTGCAGTGCCTTTGACCTGCTCTCTGTTTGTGCTGGTCGGGTAGAGGAATGCCCTCCTCCCACTGGTCAAGCAAGCAGCCTCTCTGGCACCATTCACTGTACTTTTTCTTAACACATGAACAAGCAATATGTAAGTGCTGCAAGATGCACCATTAACACAGCTGGAATTTTACAAATTAGCTTTATTTAGTGAGGGTGTTTGGATACATGGAGTAGCATTTTATTGTAATGACACTGGGTGTAGGTGAGAGACATGCTGAAGTTATTGTCTAAAATAATAATTCTTACCTGTCCAGCAGTTGCACTTGGTAAAATGCAATTTCTCTACAATCCTAACCAGCTACTGAGTTCCCAATGCTTTGAGACACTCCTGAAAAATGTTGCCATAATCATGCTTTACAGCAGGTATTGTGTATTTTGACTTTGACAAAAACATAACTCCAGCTAAATAAGATTAAGATATATATGTATTATAATTTTGAAATTATTGCTCAATAGAGCCAGAGTTCTATTGAGTGAACACCACAAAAACATAAAACATTCCAAAACAAATACATAGTCGTTTATAAATTAAAATATGTTTTTATTTTATTTTAAAAATACATTAAATACAAATCAGATTTTAACAAAATCTTTTCCTTTCTTAAAGAAACGTACAACGGTGGAATATCTACTTTAGTAACATGAAAAGCTTTTTGAAGAATCATAATTCTTTTAAATGAAAATAATAATAACAACAAGCACAATTACCCGTGAACTAAGAGATCCTTAAAAGTGACTCGTGGCAAGAAGTGGCCCTGGTATTGCACAACAGAGTAAGAGTGGACATTTTGCCTTAACTCAACTGTACTTTTTTTTTCTTTTAGCTTTATTTTGTATACTGCCCTTGTGTCTAATAGAATAAGCATGTCAATATTTATTATATAGTAAATCATTATTGGACTTGCATGATCGAGGCCCTTCATGAAGCAAGACTGTATCTGCAATGTGCATACTTAGTTTTATTCTTCGAATATCTAAAACAACCATTGGCTTGAAATCAATCCAACTGACCTGTATATTGTAACTAGATATAGCAACTACATAAGGTAAGCTTATATGCTGTTGAAATGTGGTCTAAACTTTATCCAAGTCATAATAAAATACAAATATCTTTAGTTAAACAGATCTACATGTCATAAGTACAAAAGCAAACACTTGTTAAAAAAGTTTGTTTGAAAAATGCATTTTAGACCTGATTAAAGTAAATACATAAAGTTTTAGTTTGCTGCCATCAGGGACCGGATGGCATCAAACAATAATGCATTATAAAATGTCGGTTTAATGACGCCATAACTGTGTGTTTATTAAAAAACATATATCATGACCATTTTTTACATGACATTGCCATTGATTACCTGCAGCATATAGTTTAAATCAAAATACACTCTCTGCTAAGACCAAGTTAAAAATATGTTGCTGCAACAACAGAAATACAAATGAATATACCATGTGAAAGACCATACAGAGTAGAATTTTTGTTACAACTATGCTATCCTATTTGGCCTTAATGTAATAATTGACATAGTGTTGGTTTTAAATTCTAAGATTGAGGTTCAAGATATTTGCACCTCATTACTATTTATGTGGAGACTGCCAAGTAGATGGATTGACCATGTATATTATGTGTAAGTATTTTGATGGACTATCATCCAACTAAGAATTTTTTTACTAAAGATATTTGGATAAAGTACTAAATGACATATTAAGCAATGACGTATTAAGTAATACTGTTTCCATTGTCTAATATGTATTGTAACAACATGTACTGTGTTAAAATAAACTCACTGTGGTGTAGATTAGTCAGAATGTAATATTTTTGCTGTTCATGTTGCTCTAATTATTAAACACAAAGGTTCACATTCCTTCTCCTGACTCAAGTGTTAATGATTACTCAGTGTGTTTAATACAAAATCTTGTTGTTAATGTATTACTTTAAAAATTATAGATTTATAATTGTAATGTGGACAGTGACTTAAATCACAATTTTAGTAGTTCAGAAATTATTCCATCGAATTGTATACAATAATTTTGCATTGGGCCCCTTAAAGAACACAAAGTCACAGTATATTGCATTAAACATCTTTTGTTCTTTTTTTTTCTGTTTCAGATCTTACAAACTCAGAGGGAAGATTCAGATCAATGCTTTTTTTTTTACACTAAGAGACTGAAACCTGAAAGCATTCTGTCCGAAAACCAAGGACAGATAAGTATTCCTTTTAAATCCACCACTGATAACATGTCCTAAAATGTTTTAGTGATTATATTCCCATAAATGTGTTGAGTCCTACTTACTGTTGTGCAATCTGAGTCACATAATTCTCCAAAAAGGTTTTTTTTCAATCAGCTTATACATCTTTGAATACCTTCAACAGTGTAATGTTCACATGTCTCTCAGACACAAATCTGACTAGAAAAAAGTAGACATGAACCATTACTTTAATCCCCTATATCAAGTCATGAAATAAAAAAACTGAAAGTGTGTAGCACCAATGTTCCCCTAGTTGTACATCAGCTCCAGAATTATTGCCATTTAATTTTTTTTTTTTTTTTTTTTTTTTACAAATGTTTAAATAAATCATAATTATTGGCTAACTAGACATTGCATAACAGATGTTATTGTAACTCATAAGAGTAGATGTTACTGAAACATGTTACCATAAAGTTTTAAGGCCTTGAAACATATTAATATGCATTGAGATTACAAAATAAACAAAAATAAAAGAAGGTGATGGAAAAGTTAAAATGATAATATGGGAGAAAAATCTCAGCACGCTAATAAAATAAACCAAAACGAGTATAGACTTTATATTAATCAAAAAGATACAATAAGATTAGACACTTTTGGGGTCACAATGTTTCCAAATTTACAATTAGATGCCATTAAAAAAATCTAGCCACTTACAGCAGCAGATGAAGAGTTAGCTAGACACTACTGAAATTGTGGTCTGTGTTTAAAAGATTTTTGGCAGCAACAAACAACCAC